>JAHWFP010114920.1:0-12674 GCA_023313725.1 Lithobius niger | reverse complement strand
TTGCTGGCACTGCTGCTGTTCTTGTGCAGGTACAACTGAAGTAGCTAGCACAAACGAAGTGGTCATACGTTTTTTAGCAGGGAAGCATAAAATTTGCCCCCACCCAGAGAAAATATTTATTTACGCCAGTCAACATTAATTTTCAATTACCAAGCACAACTGGAGGGGGAGGGGGAGAGTAGTAAGGAGACAGACAACCGAAAAAAGTTGAGAAAAGGAAAATGAATAAATGGTCTTTTTTTGTGGGGGGGGGGCCGGAATGGAGAACCTTTTTCTGATGTGGGGTTGCGAGATAGGGAAAATGCGGAGAGATATGTTGATGACACAGACCGCAGACATCGGCATATTCTTCGTTAGCGGCATATTGGGAGCTACTAAATTTGTAACGTCACACGCCAAATGGGGTATAAGTAAAAAAAAAGAACTGATTGGCTATAAAAATTTGGCCGTCGGACTGATTTACTACCAAACGGGAAAAAGGGCAGAAAGGAAGGAATAATAAAAAGTCATCAGTCGTCTCCTTCAGTAACGTAGGGGCTGAGGTGGGGGCAAAATGGAGATAAACACCTTTGTTTCTATTAGGCTAAGCCTCAAAGAACAAAAATACCAATGTTAAGCCATGGGAACAGCTACGTTTTATAAGACCTGGCAAAAAATGAATAAAAGGAAAACCCGTGTGTAAAAGGAAAACCCGTGTGTGTTGATGATTAAAAAAAAAATCTTTTGGCTTTGCATCGCTTGCACTTGACTATGCAACCAACGCGTGAGTATTGAGTAGTGATGATGTGATTACGAATTAAAAACTTTATTCAGATTACAAAGTGTTACAGAACATAACCATGACATAACACTATGCAGTTACCACGTTGATCACTCAAGTCACTGAAATAGCCAAGCATTTTTTTTTGCTACAACACCGAGCAGTTTCGTACTTAAAATCCCGATTGTTTCTTTTTAAACTTAAAAATTCGATGCTGTCTTTTGTTTACAACACAACTGCTAACAAATCCGTACAGCTTGAACTGACTTGTCGTAAATAATAGCTGCAGGCGTCGAACGATAGCTGCCGTAGATGCTGAGACAACGGTTCGTGGTACATTCACGCAAGCCCACTACATCCCGGTCGCACATATTGGTTCGTTCGCTTGCGTTGACTATCAAGAGATGGCGCGACGACTGTTGATCCTGTTGGTACATGCGGCCGTCGTGCCCTCGTGTGGCAGTCTCGTTGCGTCCATCTGACGCGACAACTCGATTTTATTAATAAAGATACTCAGATTTTGTCGGGGATGGACGAGAAAGTCTACTGTTAAAAGAACAAACAGTTTAATTTCTTACTGATACTTAAAAAAGTGAGTAATTCAAGTAATTTAGGAATAAGAGTACCTAGAATTGCCTAGAAACAGCAATTATTAAGGTATTTTGCCCTTATATTTTCTACTTCTAACTACAGGCTGCAGGTAGGTTTTCAAGTTACGGAAAATTCATAGATATGATCTCAATTACTATCTATCAAATGGGTGAAGAGCGATAAAGGTAGCTAAGTACTGCACAAGAAGAGATAAATACCAAGCAGTTCAAAACCTCATTTACGAAACGGCAGTAAAACCAAACCAATGCTTAATATACTGTTGTATACCAACCTTACCTGCAAGCCAAGAGAGTAGTTTTAAGAATCTTCAGTAAAGAGGTCAGTCCTTAAATCTGAAGGAAAGCATTCAACAGGTCCGACTGCAACCTACGAAGTTAAAGATCAGCTGAGCTAAGACGACGAAAGATGGTTGTAAGCTACATCAAGAAGAATGAATACTGTCATGGAGTACGAACCCAACCTTATCTTGATTATTGCCCAAGTTTTAGGAAGAGTTTTTCACATCCTGTAGCGAAGACGGACGGTCTGGAAAGTCAGACATGCACCAGAACTGAACAACCGTAATCGGCGAAGAAAAAGGTTTCATTCCCTGCACAGGGATTGCAAAGCTATAAATCATGTCACCCAGTTCTGTATAACAACATAATAAATCATGACAAGATAAAATTCATCTCTTGCAATACTCTCATAATCGTTACGTTTCTAACATAACATAAAACAAGGTATATCCATGCAACAGGATATACATATCTATGTGCATACGTACATATCTTTAGCAGGAAGTAACAAATGACAGCTCATCAGTTTCTCTCTCTGCATATCCATATCTCAGTAGCAGAAAAACCGAAGTTGTTGCATCGTAAATTTGACATCTCTAGACAAATTGAAAGGGAACGTAATTGCTTTTTATGCTGAAGTGACGAGCGTCACGAGCGTACTTAAAACTAGCAAGCCGGAAAAATATACTTCTGCTGATTTGCAAACTTGATTATGGATTGAGTCAATGAAGGGGAAGCAGATGATAGGATTTATTTATACGGCACAGAAAATATATTGAACGGAGAAGAGAAAACAACAATCACTTAATGCCAACCCAAATTTACAAAAGGCTGCGAAAATATAAAAAAAGATACAAAATAAATATAGGTTGAAGCAACCCGAGTTAAGACAACGAAATATGCGAATTGGTCACACCCGACTTACTCACTGTTTCCTTTTGCGGGGGGTTGACCCTCCTGATGTTCTTGGTGTCGACGGCCACTTACGGTCCGGCACTTACTTGTTGATTGTCGCCATCTTGATGGTGTTCGTCGTCGGTTCCATCTTCCGCATGACATTGCGCGTCAGTTGGGCGATAAGTCTGTCCTCCTGTCCGGTGTTTTTCAATTTTTGCAGGAGGTACAGATGTATGACAAGATTTAGATTAGGAGTTTGAATAACATCTCTGTAATGTGTGGTGCAGTGGCAACCCGGACCACTGCAGTGTGACTGAGGTTGGCGCTAATGACCAAGTTGTCGACGCGCCATTAAGCCTCATTCCCCCCCCCCCCAACCCGAGTCACAGACACTAATTTAACTACACGGGTTAACTTTCACCAGAACCGTCTTAAAACCACAAAGGGATAACACCATGACAAACCAGGATGCCCACAGCCAAATAGACACAACACAGTTAGTAAAAATATCTTATAATGTTCACTATGATAGCTGCCAATCATTAACTCAAATGTATTACCCCTGATATTTTAGCTAAGAATTAAAAAGATATCAGGTTCCACTGCAGTTAGGCAATGTAAACTGGAATAAATGAAGTTAATGGTCAACCGTTAGTCACAGCATCTCCTAAGATTCCAAGTTAAGATTAGTAAGACTTTTCATATGAAGCCTAATAAATAATCCAGAGATGTATTTGGTAAAAAAAAAAAAAAACTTCGCGACTGAGTCATTGTGTTTAATGACCTAAACAAGGTGTGGATATTCTAGCAGTGGTTGAAGAACGCAATAAATACCCAAATTAACGTTGCTCTGGCTGCGAATAAAAATGGTTTCGGACTCCTCTCTTTTAATACTTCAATAGATTGAAGACAGACTGGGTAAAAAGAATATTGTTAATTATTGAGAATTAAAGGAATCCCTTGACCTCTATTTTGAACATCGCTCCCCCTTTAGTTTCAACAAGACAGTGCATTGAGCTGACGAATAAATTTGCACATTCTGTTGATCATATATCCACTCTTATTAGCAGGAGAAAAATTTTCACCTTTTTGCCACTGCTTACAAAAAAAAAAAAAGACCACTGACTACACCAGCATGCCTAACTCCTTACAACTCGCATCTTTTACAGCCGATTTTACTGACCCCAGATACGGAAGAAAGTATTGTTATAACCATTGCTAGTATTGTAAGCTAAGGCTCCGATTGGATGGCCAAAGTTCGAACAATGACAACATGTACACTGACGTGCGTATCCACACACACACTAGTGTGTCGTCACAAACCTAAAGAACGTTGCCAAAGAAATATTCTCTACGTCTAATTCACGAAAAACAAACAAAATGTCAAAATAAAGCCAAAAACTAATAAAGAGGCCACCATATCGGCCTCCCAACGGAGTGATATGAAATTAAAATTTTGAAATAATGTCCACTCAAGCTATTGTTGACGTGGTGCTTTCTTACACATCTGCAGGCTAGGTGAGTTGAGTATAATACACAATTTTAAAAACAAGTAATATCATATAAAAAACCAAAACTATTGAAAGGGACAGCCAAGTTCTGAATGGTTTCAACCCTTCAAAGGAGTGATATCAACACACCAAACATTCTCCAAGTTAATCACACCGATTAGTACTTTGAACGTTAAATGAAAACCTGAACATTGCTACCGAAAGTAACAATGTACTAGCGTTCATTTAACATTTTAACTGTAAGTCAGTGCGACTAACTTGGCGAATGTTTTGGTGTATTGATATCACTCCATTGAAGGGCCTAATCATTTGGAACTTCGCAGTCTCTTTTACCAGTTTTGGTTTTTGATATGTAATACTTAGCCTGGTAAAAAAAAAATGATTATCCACAATATCATCTTGTTGAATCTGGCCTTTTGCAGATTCGGAGTTCAGTAAAGTTATAATGAAGAAAATAGTAGGCCTATGGATTATAACGATAAATTTAAAGAAGAGAAACAAGTGTCATCTTTCATTAAATACAGAATAGGTACGAGTGAATCAATTCCGATTATCACATTTGGAAATGGCGTATCCAGCACGGCGCAAGAATATTTTTTTTATTTTTTTTTATTTTCTTATGAGTGAACACTTACAGCGTACCAATAATTCAAACAAAAATGTTTGATGTTTTCCCAAATAAAAATGATTAAACAATGTTATCAAGTCTTGCGGTGTGAAGTTGGGATATCAGCCGCACCCTACATTTCAAAGATTAATACTTTAGACATTAAATGTTAGACATTAAATGATAAATACTTTCTTTCTCATTCCAGGTGAAGGAAGTTGTCTTTTCTTTCTTTCTCAGGCTAGTCATCTTTATTTCACACGGCCAGTCTTTAATGGAAACTGCTTCGTTAACTGATTATCCTAATTTATTCTTTATTTATAGAAAAATTTAAAATTGGGCAGAAAGAAATACCCATAATACATTTTCGATTAATCGGCGACATTACCTAAGCATATGATATCACAGTTACAATCAGCAAAAATTTGCGAGAATCGTTAAGAACTTTTAAATATGGGCACCCCAGTATGTATTGGTTCAGTGAGCTCTGCCACTGCCCTGCCACGATAACTGCAAATGAAATAAAACTCTTATAGGTTTGTTAGTTTAGGTAAATAAATGAGTAGCAAAAAGCTAAGATTTAGGAGACATTATTCAAACCAACTTTGATGAATACGTAGCAGGTAAAGGTAACATTTTACGTAACAAATATTTGATCATTGATATTTTATAATTTAATAATATCCTGCAGTCTCCGTGTTACCGTAACTGTTAACTCAACAAAGCATTTCCGTGCTTATTTGACAGGTGTGGTGCGCCATACATGAAGCTAACTGCAACAATACCACGCTCGAGTGTGCAGCTGCTTACATTCCAGTCATTCTTTAAGAACGAGAGGCTATTGTTTAAATTTAGCAAAGGCTTGGACATCTACTTTTGAACTGGACTGTACATTACACTTGCATTGTCTTTGGCTCTACTTATTACGCCTAGTGGCTGGAGGTCAAAAAATATTAAATAGTGAATTTTTAATATGAACAGGGATAAGACTGGCCAAGATATTTTGCTTTTCTTTACAACCTTTACAAGAATGGAACACGAATGGAAAAAACGATCGAGCACCAAATATTGATCAACACTTGTGGAATACTTTTGTAGATGAAGCAAATAAAAGCTTGTCAAAAATGTCATGAATTTTTCCAATCATAGGTACTAAAACAAAAAAAAAAGTTAATTCCTATAAAATGCACCAACCCCTCAAACAAAATGAACTGCCGTAACAGGTCCCATGAAACGCTCTTCTTTAAACCAGCTAACAAACACAAAACAGTAATTTTTTTTAAAAAAAGTTTTAAAAATCTACTAACTTGAAGGCTGTATAATAATTCAACATTTCATTGATAGGCTGACAAAAGAAAGAACATTTATCTTTATTAATGCATTAATTAATGTAATAAATAATCCGAAATAAGGTATTACAGTTTCAAAATGCGAATATGAAGACCTGTTTACAAAAAAAGGGAACCGAGTGCACTTTTAAAGTCGAAAAATCATTTACAGTATGTAAATAAATTTTTTTAAGCAAGTTAATATAAATAAAACCTGATTTGGTTATTAAAAAAGAATTGGCACATGTAAAGCCCTTGAATACTAAATTACATTGTAACTCGTGCAATAAATGTAGAAAGGCTGCTGTGGCTGTAATGATTGATCTCTAAAAGGCATTTGGTACTAAAGATGAAGACATGCTAATAAAAAATGTACTATATTGGAATAATAGGAAAAATGTTCAAGATGTATATTAGTGAGCTATATGATGAACAAGAATTACAGTGTTAAAATAGACAATGCGCTGAGTTCTCAGCACAACATTGAGCATGGTGTCCATGAGGGGTTCATGCTTGGTCGACTCCTATTTTTTATTTATATAAATGACATACAACACTTCGACTATAATAATTATATACATGACATCACATGCTGTCAATGTTTGATTAAATCCAGGGCATAACAATTCTAAGACTATGACGAAAAATTTGCAACAATATTTTAATAAGGGGAAATACATATTTTTAACAAAGTGAACGATACATAAGTAATTGGTAAAACTTCTTTCATGCCAATTTCTAATTCGCAAATGAATGATTAAACTGTACGGAAATTCTTTAAATAGCAAGTGTGAAAGTATTACCATGGTGAAATCTGCCAGTTATTTGGGTGTCACATTTTATACAAATTTGAAATTTTATAAATATTATGGTGATTTGGTTATTAAAACACTTGTATTGTATAAAGTCAGAGAATTTAAACATACACAATAAGAAATTGCTGTTCGAAGCAGTGATAACGTCAGTTAATTAATATGGGAATACCGTTTTTGGGACAACTTTACATAGTGTAATTAAATGTCTACAAATAATCTTGAACAAAACTATTAAAGTATTTTTGGGTAATAATGGGAGAAAAAAAACTAGCGAAATGAACAAAGACCTTAAACCATTAACATGTAAGCAATTTTATGAAATATACTACATTTACTCAAAATTACATTAAGAATGACTTTAAAATACTTCATGACAGAAGCGTTAAAAATAATAACCAGTTAAGAGTTCCAAGTTATAGTAAACGTTGCTTGTTATACCAAATCCCATTTCAATCTTGCAAGCTTCCCTGGGCTAAAAAAACGTACAAAGCTAACAAAGAAATTTTAAAAACCGATTTTGAATGCACAACGAATACTAATTGTTGAAAAAATATTACGGTGATTTTTATCTTTATTTTTATTTTTCGTTTTTTCATGCACTCCTTGTCAGTATCTATGACTGCTTTTTGAAAAATGTAAAAGATAACCAGTGTATCAAATATATTATAGTCTTGTGTGATTCGTACGAATAAGTCCAGTATGAACTCCGTAAATTACATTTCTTTCTGAATAAACATTATAATCATTAATATTATTACTTCTTACTTTTATTCTTCTTACTTTTAAGCAAGTTTACAAGTATTCAATAATTACCAAGTTTTATTCTTACTCCAAATATAAAATACCTATCCATAGACCGTATAGAAACATAACAAAATGGATACAAACTCCTACTTACAGAAACTCCTAAGATAAAAGAAGAATAGCCTATGTTGTATCACAATTTTTTAGTGAAATACCTTCTATCTTAAGATCCTTTCATGACATGTTCAAAATAAAAAAAAACATGAAAATCTGGATTTTAGGGATCTTCTAGAATGTAGTCGTTGTAGTGCGTGACGTGTTTCTTAAGCTGTATAATATTGAAATGAAGTTAAGCATCTTTTGAGTATAGCCATTTTAATGAATAATAACTTTTAATAATGTTTATTGTTAAATAGGTTTAGTGATATGAGATTATTATAGCTAAGGATCTTTTATTGTTTTGTTTCAGTAGACAAATTGGCTTTGCAGATTCGTGCCCGTTATAATGAATAAATTATTATTATTATTATTATAAGGCTTGGTAAAAACTCCATCGTGGATAAACTCTTACGGAAAAAGACATAACAAATTTGTTATCCCACAAACCTTGAATGATTTACCGAGAAATCTTAGAACAAATCTGAATCTGAAGAACATTAAAAAACTGGTTAAGAATTGGCTGTTAGATAACTAATTTTAAAAAAGTGTATATTTCTTGTCAATATTTTTAATGTTTTGCTAATGAAATCATGTATTAAACTTAGACTTGTCACACATTCAGTGCACTCACAAGCTTTACGCTTCGTGCCTCGATTTTTGTACAAAAATGCTGAATAAATTATTATTATTATTATTATTATTATTATTATTATTATTATAAATAACCTTTTCATTTATTGATGTAACTTTACCATGTACACAAGTGCTTTTTGGGCTTTACGTGGTATTTTCCTTAGCCATAATAATAAAAAAAAAAAAAAATTATTATTATTATTATCATTTGCACATACAAGCTTCTTTAGCTTCGTGCTCCTTTGTTTTTCTGACTTTCTATTTTGTATATTTTTTGTAACTGTAATAAATCATTATTAATATTATTATTATCATTATAGAACACGCAACCAAAAATTCACTAGTTTTCACCCCATCGTTTTCAAGGCAAAGTCATATAAACGTAAAAATGATAGGGCAAATACGCCGGAAGTAACCTACCAATTCATCACAACAATTACTTCCTTACCAAGTGATTAAGTACAACAATTTTAGGGAACAGAGTAAAACTCCGAATTCAAACGAATCTGCTCAGTTTATCCCCGTCCCTTATGTGGTGGTAAAATGCGATCTTTTTTTTTTGTTTTGGCCTATGTAGCAATTGCTTAAACGATGTTGTTAGGACCGTAGCATGATGTACCAGAAAAATGAGCAAATTCGTTGAATGTGGTATCGTTCACTTGTCCAACATGGAAGTTTTGTGATCAACTTTAACCGTTATTTTTACGTACGTAACATTTTACCCTGAAAATGTAGAAGATGAAGATTGGTAGGCTTCTGTTTTCAGTTCCATGTTAGATCTGCATCTGCAAAGCCGACGTTTTCGTGATTTTCGACGTTTCTTTACTGGGCTTGTGGTTCTCAAGTTTTAGTGACCCTAATCTTGTCCAAGTTTATTATTCAGCTGCTAAACAATTATTTGGATCTACACTTTGGTAATTGTTCACTTCCATCCAACATATGAAAATCTGCGAACTATGTCTCGATGAACATTTGAGGGGAAATTTGATTCATTATCGTAGTTTTCTTTTATTTCAAGCAGCCAATGGATAGAGAAAATTGTCATGGTAATCGAAATTGTTACATGGTTTACGTCTAGCTTTAAACAATTAAAATTTGGTTTTAATTTTTTTTATTATTTGAGGTTCTTTCTACCAACAAATTCTGTATTTGCCTTTTTTTTTATCTTTAAGATTACTTAATTCGTACTTTTTTCATCCTAAAGCCGGATGCATTTCCAATGGATGCATTTTAAATGCATGGATGCATTTTCCCAACAAAACCATTAACTCTCCATCTTCACAGTTTTTTAATCAGTGTGATTTCTAGTACAACCATTATTGCTCATTGAAAAGAAAGGAGTGATTTTTTTTTTGCAAATTGTTACGGTAAATTTATTAGGGCAAATTATGAATTTAAGTAGCCGCATTTAATTTTCGGTCAACTTACTCTCCTTTAACATGTTTTTATTTTTGGCCATTTTAAGGGCACCAAGTAGCAGCTCGAATAACTGTAAGACACCTATTCCTAGAAATAGGCCAACAGCTCCCCCAACATCAGCACACAAACTCACCATGCCATACGAAGCTAATTCTTCCACAACAACTACTCTAGGATCTGAAAAGTACACAATCACTCGTGTAGCAATGGGATTTGGGAGTTTGTAAGTACTAGAGATGTAATCTAAACTGTACTGGGTGTCGGTGCATTTTTTTATGCAACTACAGTCTTTAAAAGTAAAATCTTCTTTCAATATTGAAATAGATGCCTCTGTCATTTCGTCCATCATAGCGGTGCTTGCACAAGTAGATACATTGGTATCTTTTCGCATGAACGGCAATCTAAAATCATAATAGGAAACATTGTTTTTGTTATCTCGTATGTTCTCCGCTGAAAATTAAAATTATTTAAATTAAATTGTGTAAATTATTAAATTGTGTAAAACATGCGTTAGTGAACTTTGAGTTAACATAAATTTAAGTCTGCAGTTAAAATAATTGTTCACTTGTTTTAAAATTAAATATTATGTGGTACACAATGTGACTCTAAGGTTCATCTTTTCTTTTAGTTACTTCGGACAGGACGTGTAGAAATTATGAACATTTCTATCTCATGAACTCTAATATGGCATACTTATTTTGGAGTCGAGTTTGAAACTTCACAGTGGAAAACTGGGCAGAAATCTTATGCTAGTCTTAGGATAACTAATATTTTTGCTCATTCATTCTTTACATGAGCCTCCGTTTTATTCCAAAAGAAAAAATGAAAGAATAGACAGAAACTGGAGATAACAGACAACTAGACATCCTCAGTTAATTTTCTTTTGTATTTGTTTCATCCAATTCCTTGCAAGCGTGCTTGCAATAATGCAAACTGAATCGGTATCCCGTCAAAACAGCGCGGAAATAACAGCGCGCGATAAAACAGCGGCGTCAAAACAGCATGACGACAAAACAGCGCACGACAAAACAGCGCACGACAAAACAGCGTTCGACAAAACAGCGCGACGACAAAACAGCCTGACGACAAAATAGAGCACGACAAAATAGAGCACGACAAAACAGCGCACAACAAAACAGCGCACAACAAAATAGCACAAAAAGTTGTTTTAAAACGATTATAGTTCAAAATTATCATCTGCTGTGGGCAATTTCTGTCTTATTTATTAAATAATTATAAACCGTCGATAAGAATAAAACAATACATTTAAATTTCGGGTTCAGCATGGTTCCCCCGCCCCCCATTCCCCACACACACACACACCACACATAAAACTAAGTTAAACCAACATACTGGAAAACATAAAATAAGACCTTTAACTTAACTGAAAGCTGTGGGCAATTTGTCTTATTAATTTACGTCTAAAAATTACATTTAATTACAAACTGTAGATACAAATAAAAACAATGCATTTACGCTTGAGGATCAGCATGGTTCTGCCCCCCCCCCCCCCTTCCCCCGACGGCTGTTACTCTTGGGAAGTGGACCTGGGTTTCTGACGCGGGTTTAATTCCTTCTAAGATACGATAGATGTAAGAAGTTCAGCTGCCTTCCTCGTCTATCCTTGGTTCAGCACCTACTGCTTAAATGTAAGTGACCAACCAAGAAATGTTTTACCGTATCTTTAATTTGAATGTTTTTGGACAACCCCAATTTGAAATTGTTGGCAATTAATGTTTCTTATCGCCCGTATGGAAAAGAAATAAAAAGAGTACAGTGGTGTGACTAAATGTTGACGCTAGGAAAGTTTAGACAGTAGGGTTCCTTACAAGTGGTGTTGGTGCGTGTGTATGTGTGTGTGTGGGGGGGGGGGAGATAGGAGGGGAGGGTACCATGCTGATCCTGAAGTCTAAAAGAATGGTTTTTATTTTTTTTACAGCATGTTGGTTTTACTTAGTTTTATGTGTGGTGTGTGGGGAGGGGGGTTACCATGCTAATCCTGAAGTTTATTCTTATCTACAGTTTCCAATTAATAAATGTATAAAACAGAAATTGCCCACAACATATGTTAATTACGAAATAGAATCGTTTTGAAACATTTTTTGCGCTATTTTGTCGTGCGTTTTTTTGTCGCCATGCTGTTTTGTCGTGCGCTATTTTGTCGTCACGCTGTTTTGTCGTTGAGCTATTTTGTCGCGTGCTGTTTTGACGTACATCCAACTGAATCAGTGGAGCCCTGATTTTACACACGTGGCGCATCAGCCATCTTGTTTTTCTTCAGTTGCCAAGGAGACGGGGATTGCAATGTATTTAAGTTTATTGATTTGTTGGATAACATTATAATTATTATAGATAATTATAAAGACATGGTTATAATTCTTTGTTACCAGAATCTCAATTCTTTGTGACCAAACAGGCGGGTGATTGTTAACCTTTTACATGCTCTTCACCCAGTACACACTTTTAAGGATTTTTTTTCGGAGCTCAGCAGGATAACAGCCTTTTTCACCTCGTGCCTTACTAAAATGCTTCTTCCTGTACACATGTACGTCGTGGTGTCTTCGTTTTTCGATGATATCAGCACTTCGAAAGAAGTCTAAACACACTTGCATGCTATCGAAAATTCGTTAACAATTCTAGCATCAGAAGACTTACGGGTCATCATTCAATAGACTAAATGTTGTTTGAAAAAGCAACCTCACTTGGCTAGAAGGTCATTGACTACGACGTTTGGCGTAATCGTAGTAACTAACTAAGGAAGGTGGAAGAAAAAACTATGAGATTCTCTATTGGGAAAGACCATATCCACTTTAAGTTAAATACTTGGGCAGCGGAACTTGAACCAAGAAGGATGTACAAAAGACCGAGGGGAAATTTTCAAGTCAGACTTAAAATCCTCTTCCCATTATAA
>JAHWFP010114918.1:7898-25977 GCA_023313725.1 Lithobius niger | reverse complement strand
CCCCCCCCCCCCCTTCGAACCGTGAATAAAATCTTGATTCCATCCCCCCCCACTCAAGGTCAAAAATTAACGTGACCCCCCACACAAAAAAATGCGCTTTTTTGTATACCTATTGAGACTGTCTGCTAAATTTCTTGTAGCCAAGATTAGTGATGTAGCCAAATTCATTAAGTATCTCTCCACACCAACAGTAACCATTAGTTGTAAGGAAACGTGTCTCATTTTTAAACAAAAAGACACGTTGGGTTAAAAATGTTGTGTAAAGTGTTCCTTACACCCATCTCTTGTCGAGATTCATACAACAAGTATGATGAACACACTGTTTGCTTGTATGCTCCGTAACATCCGTAACATGGTCAGCATCCGAAAGACAGAAGACGCCAAGAAACCAGGTGCCAAGGCTTTTCTACAAAGTTCTTTGTAAATACTATACTTGCAGTAATGGTACTAATAGCTTCAAAATCTTGTAAACACTCTCATCATGGGGTCAGAAGCTGAGGCGTTTTTAGAAATTTTGACTGCTGAAAGTGCCATTTTTGAGGTCCAAATGAAAAGTGAAAAGCGAAAAATGAAAAGTGACCCCTCCCTCGAGAGAGTCCAAAAAATGCTTGATCCCCCCAATTTCTTCCGGCCCCTTCCCCCTCCCCCGGCGATAAATAATGACCTGTCCCTAAACAGAATGGAAAGCCAAATGGGCTCGAGAACTTAAAATATACGGATGCAAAAACCTAATTACGTTGCCTTTTGGATTTAAATGTCAGGAAGCCTGACTGGGAAGTTGAACTGACGTCCTTTGAAGTCAAAGGCCAAAGCTACTGCTAGACTATACTCCGTACGCGATTTGTAAACTGGGCGTGGCTCGCGAGCAGCTTGATTGTTGTGTACATTTTCCCGGAGTCGGTGTGCCTTGTGGATATCTACAGACCGCACAAAGGCTTGTCGGCGCGCGATCATGGTTTTGTTGTTTGATGACAATTTTTTTAATGTCGCCTTTTTTTTTTATTACAGGCCTTCTACATTTTATTTATTTATTAAATAATTGCAGCGCCCACAGGGACATTTAGCAATATCCACATAACTCCAAAAAACACAATCAATAAGGAATCGGCGGGAATCGAAAACAAATAAAAAATGTTTGGAGAGGGGAGGGGGGTAAAAGATAAATTTCAGGCTGGATTCCAAAAATGAAATCCTATTTTTCTTACCGAATCTCTTTTTAGCCACGGTTTTCTTTCCATTTACTGTCGTAATTTCCGACTCAGAACCTTTCAGCTGTAGCATAAATAAGGATGTTGGGGTAGAAGCCCCCCTTCCCCCCCCCCCCCTGTATTTGGGTCAGATTGTAATAAATAAAAAAGAAAACGTAGGTTTCAAGTTTTAATTCATTGTGGAGCTAAAAAAAAGTTAAGGAAGTGTGTTCTACTGTGAATGTTGTAATAATTTATTTGTGGACCAGTACAAATTTCAGATCTTTTCATTTTTGGTGGATGTGAAAACAATCGTTTGTTTAGCTTTGAAAAGAGCTGTTCGTTCACAGCCAAGCTAGGGGGTTGCAGAAAGTGGGAGAAAAATCCAGTTCGGAAAAGACGCATGCCATGTTTAACAAAATCAGCCTGGCTACCGGTGTGTAGCAAAATGAGTCTTCGGCCCTTTCCGATCGGAATAAGGCGACCATCTAAGCCGTCATTTCCGCTGTCAGCTGTGAGTCCAGTGCGCCTTTTCTTTAGCCTGCCATTGTCGTTCGCGTCCGTGATGCGCATTCATCGAAGTTTCATCCAAATAAATAAATACTGTAAATGAGACGAATTACTTCTTAAATGTCGTACCTGACGTAAAAATCGGCGACGCCGGGTAACAATTTCTGGACGCTTTTATGTAAAATTTCTGTTGGTGCATTTTCCGTATTTCATCCCAAGTTTCTTTTTCATGATTAAATGCCACGGAAGTTCTCCCATCTTTAAATCCAATCTTCGATTTGAACTTGGCCAAAACATTATTAAGATTTGGATAATTACCTTCTCGGTGAATTTCAGTTATTGCTGCTCGAGCGGCGGACAGTTGAAAGTCGTCCAAGCTTGTTACCGTTGGCACCTTTGGCCGTTATTTCGCTGCCGTCATGAACCGTGGAAGTTTAGCCTCTGCTGCGGCTGTTTCGGCGATAGTTGCGCGCCTTCGTTAACTATTTGTTTAACACAACTGAAAGAAACCTTTATTGCATCCGAAGTTTCTTGGGAAACGGCGTTCTTGCTCTTTGTTGGTTCCTTGCTTCGCAGATAACAATAGACATTCCAAATAATTTCCCAAGTTGGCTGTGAATCATCTTACTTCTTTTCCCGATTGAAGACGTGTAAATAGACGCTATTTTGTGACTGCTACACTGGCGGTTTTTCTTACCCATGATGCTAGTCGTGGTGTAGTACTGGAGTGGACAAGCGATATTTTTTTTAAGCCACTCCCAGTTTACAAATCGCGTACGGATTATAGCTATAGGCCGTGCCAGTATAGCTTAGTTGCAGGGCTTCGGCCTTTAATTTCAGAGGTCATGGGTTCAATCCCTCGCTCAGACAGTCTGACATTTAATTCCACAGGGCAACTTAAATAGATTTGCAGCTGTAGGTTTTTTAACACGTCTGTTCTGGGCAGGCGTTACAGAACAATAAGACTATAAGAAGCACACTAGGACAACAACGAAAAACCATACGATAACAATAGCTAAAATTCGATTGCGCCGTTTTGTTTCTTTTACTCCTATATAATTTACACCGATCTGTGTATGTTTATTTATCCAATCAAACTACTTTCAATCAGACTCTACCGACTGTACAATCCGACTCTTTGACTTTTGAGTTACAGGCATACACAACCCAGCCAGATACAGGTCTTCCAACGCGTGGCTGTGTGTGGCTACAAATATTTCCAGTGTATTTCCAGTCCAGTGGCTGAATGCATGAACCAGAATCTAATCCTGTATCATGACTAGAAAACCAGAATCGTAGCCCTGTATACATTCTTGCTCCATGTACTTTGCTTACTTCCTGACGTTATTGCTAATTTAAGTTAGATTATTTAAATCAGATCAAATTTCATGCGGTGGAATACAATGGGTGGCAGAATACCTTTGTATTTCTATTTGTTTAATAATTGTATTAAAACCAAAATTCTTTTTAGCCTTACGTCATCTGGAGCAAACCAATGCTAATATGGATAACTGTCATGAATTTAGAGTCTTATGAAACAATTTAAAGATTTGAACCGGGTAACCACATATCATGGTTAGGCCAATAGAATGTCCAAACAGAGTTCCCATCAATATAATGAAATAATTTCTCAGAGTTTTCCAAGTTTTCCATAGTAACTAAGGTTAATTTCCAGGTTATTTAGCAAAATTTCAGGAAAGAAATTTTTTCACACATTTTACCAGTTTTATTTGTTTTTTACGGTTCACGTTTTTCTTTTTTTTTACCTGTGCAAAAGAGTAGCCCAATTTCCTAAAGTTTTAGGTAGTAACGCAGAAGTACCAGGATACATTTTACTTTAACACAATGTCTTAACAGAATATGTTTAATGCACTTAGGACTAGGCCAAAAATTCTGGCTTTGTTTTTTCCCTGAGTTTTCCAGGTCCTATTGTGAAAAAATCGGAGAATTCCCTGAGTTTTCCAGGTTTTTCCTGGTTTTCCAGGTTCTCCAGTTTGGTGGGAACCCTACCAGAAGAAGTCAGAATAGATCTTACAGCTAGTGATAGTCTGGTACGTAATCTTTCACACTACCAGGGACTAGCAAGTCTGACCGGGACTTTCCCAAGGCCTCTCCGTTCCATAACTGATCCAGATTAAGTAGCTAGACTGAGTCCCCGCCACCTCTATGTCTCACCACAACCGAATTAGGGTTAAGTGTTGCGGTCATGGGCTCTATCCCACGACACTGAGCATTCGATCAAGGATCGACTTTTATGCCGTTTTTCACTGTTGTTCGGTATCACTAAGTGCGACGACTCACAAGACACTGCTGACCCGTCAGTTTTAACCGACTAATCCATATCGCCCTCTGAAGATCCCTGAGAGAGCAAGGCCATCCTGAAAATCTGGGACAGGAAAGAACATTGAGCCAGAAACGGAATCGTGCATCGGCAAACACGGAATTGTGAACCCGACTCCCCGACATCGCGACTCGGTTGGGGTTTGACGTTTGCCGGCGTGTTGCCTCGGCCCCCGTAAGTCCCGCCTTCTCACACGCTTAATTTCACTCCCGTCACCGCCCTCAACCAATAGGGCTTCTAGTTTTGGCGCAGGCGCAGTAAGAACGTAAAGATTTTGAAAACCCGGACCAGCCCCCTCCCCCAAAATAGATAAAGTATGAATATTTGACGGCTGCTGTACGAGCGGCAGCGTTCCGACGCAAGGGCGAGCCTACAAACTCGTAATGCTTCGGGAGTGAAGGAGAGGTGGAGGGGAGAAGGAGAGTGACTGGAACAGCCAACCTTGCTACAACGAAGCAGACGAGACGCGACGAGATGAAAACGCGAGCGCCGGCGGCCATTTTTTTTTAACCGACTTACTCTCCGCAGCTGATGCATAGAAATCACATGTAATGGGTCTCGGTTATATTTTCAAAACGGATTTCGAATGAACAGACAAAAAGGCCAAGGAAGAATAAAAATAAATGGAAGTCTATAATAACACGTTGGCTTTTTCATGATTCTTAATGGTGACGAATGATGCTTTGTTGTTGTTCAGGATTGTTTCCTGCCAATTCCGAGTAGGATTGTTTGTGAACAGTACGTTATTCAGAGGATGCATTTAGGGAAGAACAGAGCCTGTGTTCAAAGTATAGACACTACCCCACAAGATTACGTGGAGTGAAATATATAATACGTCAGAGGCTACGTGCTCTGCTCATTCAGCGGCTATGGGATGTATTCTGGCTACTTCTGGACAATCTTTCGACCCTGACGATGATCGGAGGTTTTCCAGATCGAATTCCCGGGCTGGCACCTCCCTTTACCAGAGTTCTTCTTCTCTAAAAAAAAAATCTGGTAATGTTCAAAATTGAGCCGGTTCAGCCATACAAGCATTAATTGCTTCGGCTAACATAAGGCTCGTCAAAATGTAATAGAAAATATATAAGGGAGACATTCCCAGCTATAGTAATCGACGTACGTCTGGTTAACAAATGGTTTCATATTTTCAGCAACCAGCTGTCATATCTTTAAAGTCGTCTTTCAGCAATCATTTACGAATAACAAATGATTTTAATCTGGTGTCATAATAAATAAATTAACTTAGTCAAGTTCTCGAATATGCTAGATGTTATCCAGATTCAAACTGGCGAACCAGCCTTTACCAAAGACATACTGCCACTGACATACTGACATACTGTCTTTATCGGTAAACTAAACTCGTCTTGTGCTAAAAGCCTTTGTCGATACGTCAGTGATGTGGTTATGGGTTTATGGGTTTGAATGTGGGTCACGTCACTTGAATGATACGTAAGTGAAATAAAATTGTGTTACTGCACTAAGTTTTTTAGTGCGTGTTGTCACTTCTCTTGACATATTCTGCCATATATTTGTATTATTTACAGAGATTTGTCTGTATGTATTTTAACTAGCTGTACTCGCACAGGTCGTCTGCGCATGCGCGAGCGAAATACTATACTGGGCAGCAGCATGAAATGTCCCTCTTGCCCCCCCCCCCCCCCTCCTGGTGTGGCCTGAATACCCCTTCCCTCCCCCGGGCACCTGCGGTATTTGGTTTTGTTAGAAAAGTAAATCGCGTTTTCAATCAGTAGACGGTGCCACTCTACTCACAGTGCGGCTGCATTGCCTGTTGATACCATGGCCACAACAAAGAACGCGCATGAAGTGATTGTTACTCAGCCAAGAAGAAGAAGAAGAAGAAGACGGGCTTTATTTAAAACATAATTAAAACAAAATACATTGAAAGTGGGTTGAAGACCAAGGTCTTTTACAAGCCCAGTACAAAAATAAATTGAATAAATGACTACAATGACTACAATGAAATAATAATAATAAAAAAAATACATACATAATAGTTAATTGCACAATAGTGCAATCACACATAGGCGAATGTTAAAAAATTAAAGAAAATTACACAATAAATTATTCGGAAAATGGAAAAAATAGGGAAAAAAATAAAACTATGCAAAGCACTGTAAAAAAAAAACAGAAAACACCTAAAAAATGACGTTAAACAATGTAAAAAAAGAAAAAAAGAATCTAAATGCAGAATAAAACGTTATAATTATATAAGTAAATGGAGAAAAATGGAATTCAATTTTCAGGTTAGTAATGTGGCATTGGTAAGGCAGTGTTTAAAATAATTTTTTTTAAAACTATGGGCACTTGAGCTCTGGATTATGTCAGGAGGAATGGCATTCCAGATGGTGGATACTTGACCAACCAAAGACATCTTGCTGCTAGTAGTTCTACTAAAGGTCTGGTGACATTTTAGCATGTTTCTAGTAGGATAGCTATGAACATTAAAATTGAACTTTACAAGATTGTGTCTGTTTTTATAAATATAGACACCACTTCGGTAAGTGATAAGATCATGAATAGGAAGAATGTTCAGTTTAAAGAAAAGTGGGAGACTATGGTCTTTTGAAGGTCGATGCAAAATGATTCGGACAGCTTTCTTTTGAAGTTTTAATAGTCGTAATTTATTCGTTTTTGACGTGTTCATCCAAACAAGTGTACAATAATTTAGATACGGTTGAATAATTGCATGATACAGTTGGGTAAGACATTTAGTAGGTAGCTCGTCTCTTAGTTTATGTAAGATGCCAACAGCTTCTTTGAAACTGCTCGACTTGGATCTAAGAGCCAGCCAAGCGTGACTGAAGCTATTGTTTCCTATTTTATGCTGTTTTCCTATTATGATGGTGGTATCTTCCACTTAACATCTCCCTCTTGAGCCTTCCAAGAGCTCTGTGCTTATTGGCTGATACCTTCTATTCTATTCTATTCTTGTTTTCTTCTTTTGTGGCCATTGCTAGGCTTGTACATTGTTAGCGGCGTCTTAATCTTATTCTTATTCCTATTCTTATTCTTATTGTCATCAGAGTGGCGAGAAATAAGTATGCAGATTCCTAGCCACAGTTGATCATGAGCATATTTTCAGTCACTTTCCTGAATGTACAAGGAAGAGACGCTGACAGGCCTGAACCCCAAACTCTGGTGCATACTACAGTTGTGCTAACTATCCGAGCTCCACTTGCCTCTCCCCCAACAAAGGTTCATAAGTAAGTAAGAATCAGAACAATCCATCACAGGTAGTGTTCTAATCGGCTGTTACATGTAATGCAACTCATGCCGCGATGCCACCACTTCACGGTGCCCCTGAGCACGCTGATGCAGCGGCGAAAGAGGCCATTTCCGCTTTTCTTGATAGGGATTTGTGCCTCTTTCCCATGGACTCCTTTTTAACTCTCTGTCTGAGATTGCCCTCTGCTTGGCGAGCCTTGTGGGACAAACAAGACGACAATAGGTTGTGGGCTCTTAAAGTCACTGTTCAGGAATGTCACTCCACTTGTCACCGCAGTCACCGGGAGGAGGGAATGTCAGCCAGTTTGCATATTGATCACACCAACATTACTCATTGCTTCCTGTTGAGAGGGGTTGTCCCTCCTGAATGTCATTGGTGTCGCTGGTCACTCACGGTCCATCACGTTCTTGTTGATTGTCACCATCTTAATGGGGTTCGTGGTCGTTTCCACCTTCCCCCGTAACATAGCGTGTCAATTGGGCGATGATTCTGTCCTATTGTCTGGGGGTTTTTCGATTTTTACGAGAGGTACAGATATATAAGAGGACCTAGATTTTTGGGGATTGGTTAATATCTCCGTAATGTTTGGCGCAGCGGCATCCCGGGCCACTGCACTGTAACTGAGGTTGGCGCTGATGACCCAGCTGTCATTGCGCCATAAGTCTCATTCCTCCCCCCCCCCTTGCTGATACGTGTGGTGACGGCACACTCGGCTGATAACTGTCAACCCAGCTAGTGGTCAAGCACCGGTTGCTATGCACGGAGCGTGTCGTACTGCTTCACCAGTTGGCTCCGCTTCATGCACACGGCCCGTACCATTGCTAATTCCCTTGACGGAAGTCTATTAGTTAGACGCGTTTAAATATGTCTAGCTTGGCACTTGATCTTCATTTGGTGTTTGCAGTCCTACCTAATCATTTGGGACTCTTCAACTCTTGCTGGTGCCTAACATGTGATTCTCGCTGCAAAGTCCCCTAGCTTCGTAGTGGTGACCGTAGTGGACGAAATATTGAATCTTGTTGAGTATTTGCGGGTTTTTTT
This sequence comes from Lithobius niger, assembly GCA_023313725.1. Classification (NCBI taxonomy): domain Eukaryota; kingdom Metazoa; phylum Arthropoda; class Chilopoda; order Lithobiomorpha; family Lithobiidae; genus Lithobius; species Lithobius niger. The sequence goes on along the minus strand of JAHWFP010114918.1, from coordinate 17,651 downwards.
TTGCGTTGTTATTGTTTTGTTTTTTATTACGCAATTTTAGCTTTTCAATATTTTTTGTATTCCATGTAATTTTTATGTTGGGAGCATTGATTATAAATACAGTCAATAAAATGTAATAAAGTTGATTTTGGCGCCATGCTAATGTGCAAATGATGTAAAAAGGCTTCATACATACAACCACAGTAGCATTGTACATAAGTAAATACTCTACTGTCGTAGCACTCGGGAACCTCAGCAAAAGCCAGCGTTTGGTTACCTAGTACCCCTGGAGGCAACACTTGTGATTGACGTAGACCAGTTTGTGGTATTCTGCATAGTTTCATTGGAGCTCAGAGGTATTGGGGGGGGGGGATCGAGGTGTAATGGCGTGGCGACGACCAGACAAGAGCAGCCGACAAGTTTCAGAAGAGGGTTCGAGTCTCTGCCAATCCGTGTCGGAATTTTTTATAACATTGTATATAAAAATGTAAAGAAATTGTGCATGGCCCTATATGTGATTCATACTAGATTCACATATGAAAGTGGACATTTCGTATAAGAAGTTCTTATAACCTTATATAAGAACTTGAGTATACTTCTTATTTGCAAGTCATGTAAGCTGTTGTGAATTAATCGTATATGATCGTATAGAGTCATCTTATATGATCGTATAGTGTAATCTGATATGATCGTATAAGAAATTCTGATACACTCTAATGCAGAAATCTTGTTAAAAATCCTATTATAAAAAGAAACATCAGTCGTCCTGTTATGGGGATCGAAATTTCGTAAAGGTTTTAAAGATTTTTTATAGTAGCTGTAAAAGATTTTATTTATACTTGAATCGCGTAAGATTTTGTGTAGAAATGTGTATAAGAATTTCTCTTACAGCTAATATAAGGTTTTATTATTTTGTATAAGGTTTCTTACAACAATTTGTATAAGAACTTCATACAACGATTTCTGTAAGCCTTATTCTTATATGCTTTGAATAAGAGTTTCTTATAAACATGCAGACATGTAAGGCTTTCTGTTACACTTGGATTATCTTATGCAAAATTCTTACACGCAAACGGGTTTTGTTACAAGATGTATAAGAACACATAAGAACATACTGTACATAAGCAGGTATTAGTTTCGTATAAGCAATTTTGACAAGGGAACGACACGTTGCTTTTGCTGTAATCCCCGGACGCGACGTTATGGTGATTAATATTTACTCGTCTTCTTATATCCTTCTTCATTTCTGTTCATTTCGTACATACTCATAAGTTAAACAAAAACAGAAATGAACGGGGATATGCGCTATCGTTTTGCTCTTATTTTTCCCATTGTCAAGTGACATATGTGTTTACTGTTGACCCAGACAAAAAGAGGCGATAACCACTCCCTAGTCAACGTTACAGAAAACTCCTAGAAATTCTGCGAACAGAGGGCATCGCTCGCCATAAATTCCTCGAAAAAAAAAAATTTAATTCAGAATATTTGTCATACCGATGTAATTTCTGTCCTGTGTAACATTTATATGATTTCTGCCAAGTGCCCTACCTCGAATTCTGCCCCAACCCCATCAAAAAAAAAAGAAAAAGTTTTCACCATTGCGATAAAAACTTATATGAAAAGTACATACATAACGTCGTTCAGCCTACAGCAAAGAAAATTGCTACCAAAGTTTATTCGAATCCGTTCATGCGTTTGGCCGTGACAGTGGAGCCCCACAGACAGATCAGCAAAATGTCAAATCGTCAAATGCCAAATCTCATATTTCCTCGTGATAAAACGAACCCAATTAATTATTTAATAAAAATGATAACCACAAGATGGTGTCCAGGGGTGGCGCTAATTAGCCAGGTTTTTTTTTTATAACGTACAGAGCAACGCAAGAGAAAATCGACACGAGCAAATGTCGTTAAATTTTCGACACAGTATGTATTTTTTCAGACACTTTTTCAAGCGTTTCAGTGCAAAACGTGGAATCGGAGACTATTAAGGCTTAATCATGGCAAGAGAAAGTAAACACGAGCCGAATAGTGTTACCACAGCAGTGACGTCTTTACGGATGTTTACATTTTGAGTTCGAGTTAAAGTCATAAAGTTCTTTAGTAGAAAGGTCTTTTAAAACCAACCTCCGTGACGAATCGTTGTCTAACGTTGACAACAAAGTAGCCTTGAATCGAAAATGATGCAACACGAGTTGCTGAAAGCTTTATCTTTAAAGTTGCTCGCTATGACTTTAAGGGTGGGTTTAGCAGCTACTCGCGTTGGCATTCTCGCACCTGTAGCAGCTAGAAATCATCTGATATTCCAACATGGCGACGGTTTTAGCTCTGCCAGCTCGCAACGAAAACAGTCAGTAATGCGAGTTCAGAAGCAGCTGGGAAATTGTTTCGTCAGGAGGAATTCTTTGTCTTATTGTCACGCATTATAAGACTGAAAGCATTATTTACTCAAAAGATGTCGGATTGAGCTAATCCAGGTAGCGTTGTTACCATGACAGCGACCCCTTTGACATCGCGATTAAATCCTAGTTGCGAGCATGCATTCATCTCAGTCCAATAATCCTAAGTTAGTATTCCTCTATTTATTTTCCGTTTTGATTTGTTTTATTTTTTTTTAAGCTTGTTTGATACCAGTCGTACAAAATAAATTAGAAGGATGAAAAAATATTTTATGGTTGACAATTTACACTATGTTTAGTTTTTTTTTAAAGAAATGAAACCGCACTGGGAAGATATAAACCAACTACCCTATCCCCATTTAGTTTTATTTTCTATTGTAACTTACCCTCACCCATTTTTCGTAGAATGACCACACTGTTGATGCTAATTCTGGTAGCATAACATGTGAATCTTTTCCCCAATGTTTAGCCAATCACTTCTTATCAGTTTTGCTAATAATTTTGGTTCGAACGTTTTGCTATTTTTTTTAGTCTTTCATTACCTGAAGCACTGTAGCGCTTTCGTAGCCGAAAAAGCTAAATTTTGATCTTTTATCAGACATTTTAGGAAGTATTAAAAACTAAAGGAAGGGCTAAGGCCGGGTTATGCAGTACAGACCAAAAGGGCGTAAGAAAATTTCACTTATTCGCGAATTTTAGCTTTTTCGTTAAGTTGAGCCACGCTTTCCGTTCTATTTAACATGTAGTTCTGTAAAAATTAATTTTTTTCGATAATTTGGCTAACGGATTTTGAGGTTTCAGTATACTAATTTGCACCAATGTAGCTCAAATATGTTAAACTTATTTGGCAAAACACAAAGTATTACCAAATTTCAGGATTCCTAGCAATGTACATTGTCTTTTCCTGAATACACCAGCGCAAATCTCTGTAAATTAGCGAATTGTGGCTATTTATTATCCTCTCAATAAATGGTAGCAACATTTCGTCTGAGTAAACTCCAAGATGTCCACTGACTGGCACGAAAATCACAACAACATAAAAAAGCAAGTAAATTAAATTTAAGTCCTGATTTACGGACCTTGTTCACCATAAAAGAATACAATACTGAAGCGAAGAGCAGCAACCCACTGCTGCAGACAACAATACTTTTAAATTTTCAGTCCTAATTTACGGACCTTGTTCAGAATAAAAAAAAAACACAATACTAAAACGAAGAGCGGAACCAACACTGCCAAGCTGTGTCGTTGGCAGCAGGAGTGAGTTTCTGTTCTTCGTTTAGTATTGTGTCTTTTTATTGTGAACAAGATCCCTAAATTAGGACTGAAAATTTAGTTACTTCTTTGATATGTTGTTGTGAGATTTGTGTCAGTCTGTGGGAATCTTGGAACTGTATCGTCTGTGTAATGGAATTACGGTGGCGACTGTGTAGGATTCACAGCGAGTTCCGGAAGCCTTTTCCTTTAAGAGATGTGGCTTAAATGGTAGGAACATCTCATTTGTCATTAGTGATTCGCTGGTTCGAGTCCCTATCACGTCATCTCAATGAAATGTAAATCCGTAATAAAGGCTTAACAATAGTGCTACTTTTATAATAATAATAAGATTGTTTAGCCGATTGTAAGAGTTCGGCAAGGAGACGGAAGGGCATGGCCGCTGACACCGTTCCCATTTATTAAAATTTAAATGTCTTGGAAATTGGAAATTTAAAAGCTCAAAGTTGAAACAGGCCAACTTTGCGGTGAGATGAGACCACCGACAGGTTGAGCAAAGTCTTGTTAATCGTACGTCCGTTGCAGGAAACGTGAAAGGTCCACCTGGAGAAGGCCACGACGAAAAGCTGATATGGTCCTGGACATGACAAGTTCGTCCGGCAGTGAGTTCCACGGATCCACCACCCGAAGAGCGAAGAAATACTTTCGACAGTCCAACCGTGGTTTCAACTACCAATTTAAGGGAGTGTCCACACGTAGCTTTATAGTGCGACATGTCAAAGAAGGGGTGACAATTGGGAAATTTTCGTGTAAGATCTGGTAAGTCAGGGCAAGATCTGCATGCAGGCGTCGCAGTTCTAATGGTTGTATAGGCCCGCACGCAACAAGCGTTTACCAGAATTCAAGTTTTGCATGTCTGGAAGTGATCTTGTAAAGAAACGCTGTACCGACTCCAAATGGTCAATGTCAGACAAAAGGTATGGAGACCACATAGGGCTAGCGTATTCAAGAAGTGGCTGCGCAAAGACCTTAACAGCCCAGATACGGGTGTGAGAATTTGCCCGAGCAAAACAACGATTTACAATATGAAGTCTCTTGAAAGCTTGTGCAGTTATTTTTGCACAGTGGGTAGAGGGCTTTAGGTCAACTGTGAACCACACACCGAGGGGGGAGGGGGGGATGATGGGGGTGAGGACACACCGAGGTCCTAAGCCAAATCCAAAGTGGGTAGTAAACTACCGTTTAAATGAAAAGGGGCAACAGGGTTTGTTTTCCCAAGGTGAAAAGAAAAACACTTTTCCACAGAAAGTGGCAGTTGCCAGACTGTTGACCAGTCAAAAACAGCCTGGATCGTTGAATCCAGTAGGTCGTGGTCACTTGTGACAAGTACTTCCGTACTTGCCTTTACATCCTCAGCGAATTTAAGATTTAAAACATCAGACGTAGGTTGAGATGGTAATAAATCGGACGTGAATAGAACAAATAGTAGATGCCCCAGGACTGAACCTTGGGGAACCCCACTTGTAACTGGAAGGCTAGTTGATAACTCCGTAGCAATGCGCACTTGCTGAGATCGATTCTGTAGGAAAGCTGTTAACCAACCTAATAGAGGGTTTCTGAAGCCAAGTCTGATTAGTTTTGCCAGAAGTTTTGTATGTACCACGGAATCAAAAGCACGTTTGAAATCAAAATATATTACATCAGATGCAACACCGATGTCAGCAGCGGTTGTCCACCGATCAAGTGCTACCAGTAATTGAAGGGTAGTAGATCGTTTTGGGAGGAAGCCAAATTGATTGTAGTCAAGTAAGTTGTTTAAAGTGCAATATTCGAGCATGGTCTCCCGAATAAATGCGTCCATGATTTTACATGGAACCGAGGTTATAGCTATTGGTCTATAATTTTGTGGCAAGGATGCATTTCCCTTTTTAAATATTGGGGTTATAATTGCTTGAGACCAGTCTGTATGAATTTTACCAGAAGATAGTGAAAGTTTAAAAAGATGAGTCAGAGCTTATTGTATGATTTTTTTGTTGTTGGTGTGATATTGTTTTTCGTTTACTCCTACTGTCTTTAGTCATTAGAGGACCAGTGCCAGATTTTTAACATTTACTTAAGAAATTCGGTATAGTCTTCATAATTGTTTCGTTAGTTAAGAAATTTTCAGCTTTTTTGGGTGTAAAAAAAATTCAACTTTTTTGGTTGTGTCTGCGTAATAGACCTTATGGTTGGTGGAAGACTCTGGTAATATCTCACATTATTCTTTTTTAAAAAACATCATGAAGAACTTTGTTGTCATCGGGAAAGTTTACTTATAATTAATTCCACCTTCTTCCTAACCCATTCGCCTTTTTCTACCCCTATCCTTCCCCTCCCTCCTACCAAATCATTACTCCCCGATTCCTGCCTTTCTTTTCCTACATGTCCCTAACCTTTCCTTGTGTCTTTCACTCACCCAGTTCTAGAGTTCTGATGTGTACCATGGTTTGTTAGGATGGGATCTCAAGTCTTTTACAGTATAAATGATCACGTTGTGTCGTTAAAGTCGAGGTCTGGTGACGTTTACCGTAAAGGGTGACCAAAAGGTTACCACCAATTGTACTTTTATTTTCATTTTGTACTGTAAACGCCACTTAAAATCAAAAAGGAAAGAAAGTTGGTTGTGTCATGCGCACAAATGTTTTACCACTGACATTACTCTGAGTGGCAGGTTTAACAGGGTCTTTTTCCGGGTACCCTTTTCAAATTTGGAAAAAAAAAAAAAAAAAAAAAAAACATGAATTACAAGTGCAAAGCACTGGTAATTTTTTTCTAGTTCTTTATGCCGTAAAATTACGTCCACATTGTTTAAGAGTCACCATGAATAAATAATTACGTCATGCTAAATCCTGCATTCAGGTTGTTCTTAGGTGAGATGACAGAGAGCTATCATGTAAAATTAAAACCGTTCTCGTGAAATCTGCCTGGTGACTGAACGGTAAAACAGCTTAAAATTTTAACAATGCCATTTCCGATTATATCAGTAGCTGCACTGTTAAATTGGGATTCTGCTTGTTTCGCAAATTATAAATGCACACAAAATACAGTTGGTCATCTCTCCTACCCTGCCTTTCCTACACGTCTGTTGATGCCATTTGGGACCTTTGTGTCCCTGGTAGGTCTAACCTTGGTGGTAAGGTAGTTGTGACCCTCACCCACCTACCTATCCCAATTCATTTGGCCATGCTATTTTTAAACTTGTTTTATGTTTAACTTGTATGCATGCTTTTAATTTTTGCTTTTGCACTTTAATAATCCCAATCATTACTCTTTGTCACACCTTCCCCTCTTCCTTTTTATCTTAATATATTTACTTCTGTCCCCTTTTTAGGCTGCCAGTCAACGACCCCCCTCGGTCCTTGCCAGTCCTGTTGCTCCAGCAACAAATTATTATTATTATTATTATTATTATTATTATAAATCAGCCTATCTCCAGCAGGTAAGCTGAGTTCTCTCACATCTCAACCACCACGTCCAGTTCCCCACAATCCAACTTTGATTACACTGTCCGAAACCCGAAAACGTTTTTTTTTTTTTTTGCTGGCTTCACGCTTAGCACCAGAACCGTGCAAGGAAGCCCACCTAGCATTATGCATTGCTGCCCCACATCCATCCAGCCAGCAAGCACGCAATCGCATTTCCTGGAAAGACAGATAGACAGATAAAAGGAAAAAATAAAAGAAAAATCCTCGCGTGTTGTTACAACGAGGTTCACCTGACGAAATGGGTTTTATTTCCCCTTGCAGTTGTGACGCCACACCCTCTCGTTCCCGGATGCTTCGCTGCAGCGCACCTAGCCTCGCACCCGGCGCTGGCCTGCTACTACGGGAGCGGCGCAGAACGCCAGAGCGTGCCCCAGAGCCCCTACAGCCAACGCTCCGGCTAAGAGTCTCCCCCATCGTCCAACCCAAAGTGGGGTCTTCCCCCTCCCCCACTCCGCCCGTACAGCAGTGGCGTGACACCCCCCTCCGGCCTTAACAGGTAAGCTACTTCCACCACTTTGAGTATTAGAGTTGTTAGAATTGCAGGTAGCGCTTGGTTTTGTGTTGAGAATGCGTGCAGGTAACCTACCTACTCAGGTGAGAGAAAAGTTCGATCTTCTGTCAGCTCTGCTCACGACCAACTATTTTCTCCGTTACTGAATTTTCCCGGTTCGACCGTCGTAAAGGGATACTTATTTTTTTGATTTTAGTAAGTTTTCAAGTAAATCGGTTGGCTTCTAGGCTCGAGCTTGTGGACTTGGAAACTCGGAAACTCGAAAACTGTGTTTTTGTACAATGGACGAGTTTTTTTTTCGTGTTTCTGGGATGTTTGACTTCGAGTGTTACTAGCTCAATTTACAGAAAAAATGTAACATATTAGAATTGAGTGACTGACTTACTTGAAGGTGAAAACGTTATGCTTTCTGCATACTGTATACTCAAAAGTAAAAACTTGAAAAAATAAACTATGCATTAAAATTATGTGCTAAAATTATAATTAAATATTGATTGCTTGACATTGGAACTGGAATTACTGAATTATTCGATGAGGTTGGGTGATATTCTTGAAGTTAATCTTTAATTTCAAGCATACCGTTGACGAAGAAAGAACACGTACTTATTTTGGTAAAAATTAATAAGCATCGATTAATGTGAGGATATCAATTAATCCCCTCCAATCTTTTAATCCCACTAATCTGCCATGGTGATTTTTCTTAAAAGTAATTAAATATACGCAAGTTACGCAGGTTTAATTCACTTAGATGCAGTTTCTTTTCAAAAGTCACGTCTCGCAAATTAGTCGACCAATTTTTATTCGTAGTTGTTAAGTAATAGTTATTCAGGATACGAAACTAACAAAAAACGAATCGAAACCGCAGATTATCATTATCATTGTGTGTGTTTTTAAGTTATCATAACATTATGATAAAAAGTAGGAACACGTACAATAAACGCAATTACGTAGGCCTACATGTATTTCGTTAGCACGTGATTTTATATGAAGATGCCGTCTTTAGAGTTAATTAAGCACCAAATCACCCACATTTAATACTCAGGGGAATAGTCAATGTAAAATCCATTCGCATTCTGAAATCAAATTCGTTCGACTCGGTATTGCTTCGAGCTGAAGATAGATTGACTGCAGGTGTTTTCAAGTTTTTCTCTAGCGACGATATCGTTCTTTAAATTCTAGGGTTTTTGAAGTATTATGTATCTTCTTTTACTTGCCTGTGTGCTGGGCTTTTGCTCCGATGCTATGAAAAACCGTGATTGTTGAAATTGGTAGGCTACTGTTTTTTTGTAACTTCAAAATTACAAAATTTCATGTCAAGAACTATTTTATTTTAAATTTTAAGACGTTAACAATAATTACAAAAATGAAATGAAACCAAGGTTAGCTAGCATCCTAGAGAGTCTTAAGCTAGCTATTTATGTTGGACCAATAACACGACTTTCTGTTATTTTCTGCGACACTAACTGTCCGCAGCTACTCCGCTTTATGTATCTTGGGGGAACCCACAAGTTTAAGTTCACTGATTTAATTTCTTAATTTAGCTGTTCCATCAATGAAAAGCTCATTCGGGGTAATTAAAACTGTTCGTTGAATGTCAAAAGCAGTCAAAATTGACCATATCGTTGAAATTTGGTCAAAATTTGTCTGTGACGTATCCACGCGCATTGTGCTGATTCTGCTGCTAAGCCTTCAAATGGGAAGAAGAAAGGACGAAGCAGAAATAAACAGATATAAGTATAATTAACTCAATTCGTAAAGATACGCTGATTTCCGTTCAAAAAATAATATTCTTTAACAAAATAGTCAGGTTTTCAAAATTTGGCTAGAATTAGACTAGCAAAATGGAGGAAAACGTGTTTATTTTCCTACTTCGGCCTACGAAACAAAAAAGAAATACTCCTCTGACGAAGAAGGAAAATTTGAAAGTCGCAAAAACTTTGTGCAACATGGTTTTCTAGGTCAAACGGACAGAAACAATACTGCAAACAAACGACCGGTCGTAGCAGCCACAAGTGAGACGTCAAAGGTTAATCAAAAAATTTCCTTTGAAATGGCTGTTCCTTTGCTGTAGCTCCCTATTTCTACACTGGGCGTTTATTAGTTATTTGGACAGTCAATTTTATTAGGCG
>JAHWFP010114916.1:8015-35146 GCA_023313725.1 Lithobius niger | reverse complement strand
TAGCAGTCTCGTGATTTCGACTGTTTGGTGATGCGAAAATAGTTTACGATAAATTCACACGTGTGACCTTGAAGCGTGTGTAAATCCTGGAATAACGAGAAAAAAAGCGTGGTCACAGTAAAACATTGAGTGTTAGTTGTCAGATAAGCATGCATTTCAATGCGACCACTGGTTTATTTACGCACGTAACCGGTATAAAGTGTTGTTGCAAATCAACATCGTCTTTTGTCCACTCCCGACCATTTCGTAAGATTTCCCGTATCCAGACGTTAAGCCGTTAGTGTTGCACTAATCTTCTTTCATGGATTTGTTCTGTTGACAAAGGTTTTGAATCCTAGCACGAAACAAAGCATCAGCACATCGTTTTCCCTCTCACCACCGTACCAATTTGGCGCCGCCGCTTACGTTAATCACTGCTAACACCGATTACAACCATAAAAAAATGGCAAACTAGGCTGTGGTCCCCACTCCCAAATCACTGCTTTCATGTATGTGTACAATAATACGTCTTATTATTGACGTGTCCAAAAAACTGGGTTGCAAAATGATGATAGACGCGGCCGTTTTTTTTCCGGCGTCTGTACATAACTTGCCCGGAAAAGCTTATATAGGACTACGCACCTTGCAGGAGCCGTATAGGAAAACCTCACGACACAGTAGCAGCCATTGCACACTTTCTGGCTTGTGTGTTTGTTCTAAACTCTCCACATTCACTCACCCTAGATTCGAAATACTTTACGACGTTTTAAACTATCTCCCGAACTTAACTGTTTTACCGCGCTTCCCGAAATCGAAATCGAATCGACGCCGGCGCCATGTCTGGGCTCGATTGAACTCGCTGTCGGCAAGGTGCACCTATCGTACTGGCAAACATGGGCGATATTCGACGAACGCCGAGTCATTCTTTCAGTGGCCGGATTCTACGTTGATGACTGTTGTGCCTAATGACAGACACTTCAATAACTTTTTCTAATATGCCTATTTCGTCATAGTAATCTGATTTTTTTTAATCCTCGAATCCTGCGAACACTGTTTCATGGCGTTAGAATTGCACCAAACTTTTCCTGTTCAGGAAAACTATGCAGAAAGTAATTTGGTTCTAAAAAAAAATTGTAAGGCGACGATTTATTTTGCAGCATACAGGTTGGGCACACGGATAAAGTCGACCTGTAGATTATAAATGTTGTCATTTATTCGTGTTTCTGAAGCATGGAGATGAGCGGAGTGAGCATCAAAAGTGAGCGATTTTAGCGTATAGCAAACTTTTTCAATGTAAAACCAATCTTTTACTGTGTAGTTCAGACAGTCTAACGAAAGAGGTGCACAAATTGTCAACAACAGCTGTAATTAGCTAGAGACCTAATAAGCAGTATATCGATTTTGTATTTGGTATGGGGATCAAATAAACCATACGAAACATGGATGGACAACAACCGAGTGAACGATGCAAATAACATGGCTAGTTCGAAATAATATAATAAATAAATCAATTTCACACTAGAACATAGTCGGTCTGCGAAGAGATGTTGATCCACTAACACCGAATCCAGTTTTTAATTAGGTTATAAATTATTGTTGCTCCAAGAAATTTTGAAGAATTTCTTGCTTTAGCATTTGGGAGATACCAAACACTGTGGCCTGGTCCACAGGTTGTCGTCTTAAGGGCGTTCCAAATATTCAGAACCCTAACCGAGAAAAAAATTAGATGAGTAGAAGTACATGCAGGATGAGGTGCTAGTTTCCAACTATGGCAGTGCATGACCATATTACTTGCACCATCACTGATTATGCATAGGATGAAGTGCAAGACGACTTAATCCTTAAGATGAGTAGCTTGTTGTGATCAAATAAAACAGACAGTTACGCATGAGCCAAAAATGTTACCACAGACTGGGAAAACTTACAATCCTACTTTTATTGTTTGATGCACACCCAGCATTCCACAGCATCAGAAGGGAAGAGGAGCAATAATTTTAATGGGTAAATCCCACCGGAAATTCCTAGGTTCCTTTACATCACCAAACCTAGGTTATTTTCAGTCGACATGAGCGTCAAAAGTCACAGGACCCTTGCCTTCCCTAAAAGCCAGGAGTGGCTTTAACCGGACTCAAACTCGGTACCTCCAGCACATTAGACGGCCATGCTAACTGCTAACCATCAGGCCACCCTGCCCCATAAATACAATCCTTACAATCCTGCTATTGATTTCAGCTCTGCAGAAATCATAATATGATCAACTAAATCTTTTTGATTTACATTGCCATGCTAACTGCTAACCATCAGGCCACCCTGCCCCATAAATACAATCCTTACAATCCTGCTATTGATTTCAGCTCTGCAGAAATCATAGTATGATCAACTAAATCTTTTTGATTTACATTAAAAATAATTTAATTAAACTATTTCAAAACAGGAAATAATTTAATAATAGTTTAATAATTTAATTAAACTATTGGTCTTCAGTAACTAATAATAACGTCCTAAAGAAATGGTTAATGAAAATGTAATAGGTTAAAGAAACCAAACGGTCGGCACTAAAAATTGACTTTTTATTATACAAGATACTCTAATGTGAGAAAAAAAGTGAAATAATTTAAACGTGGCCGAAACCTGCGACCTTTCGTCTTCAAAAAGAAAGGCTGCCATTGTAGCATAACTGATAGACAACTCGGATGGAAAACGGAAAGTCCTGTATTTAAATCTAAGTTCGGGTAGTTTACTTATCTCAGTGTGTGTCTCATATTAGTGAATCTTGTCTCATGCATTGGGCTGCATTTAGTGTCACGTTTTAGGCTAGTTACCTAGCTTTTAACCAATCTTTAGACTAGTCTTTAAAGCTGACTGCATTATTTATTACAACAATTGGTTTGTACTTACGCCAAAGGAATTAAATCTATAATTATAGAAAGAACAGCAAGATTATGGTCACTCTCATCATCTTCTTAGACTCACGACTTGTATTGGTAGCTACCAACAGATGAAAGCTGTAACGTCTATCTCTGTATGTGGTTCATGATCAATTACATGGCTGCTTGTTATTGTGCAGTGCACTTATGTTGAGAGAATAATGATCTGCAGCTGAGTTCAGAAAGACCATGTCGAGTCACGGAATAAGCCCAAACTAGAACACGATATCGACTCTTCTAACACTCAAAAACTGGAGTTACCTGATAAATTTAAGATGTCATAAACAGTCAATATCACTACGAGTGAGTAGCAAAAAATAAAAGCTATCACACATTAAATCGACTTTGTCATGGAACGCGTCACGCACACGTCAGCCACAAACTCACTATTAGCAAGTACAAAGCTGGAAATTCCGTGTCTCCCGTCTGAAGGGTTCAATAAATAAACTGGCACTTTCAAACTTGTTTTTTTTTTTTAATGTTGAGAAAAAAACATTTGATTTGATATCATTTTCAGAGCAAGAAAAGCTTGCTCTCTCCATACAGTCTAAATCAATAAAAATATACGATGTGCGTGTGTTTGTGTGTGTGTGAGTCTACACCTCCAGAAGGAAGGCCACCATGAAGATGACAGTTGTGCTAAATGATAGATAATTTAATGACTCTTCTAAAATACTAATTTAATCACTATACCTTGGTTTTATTACCCTCAAATCAGCAAAAAACAGTCATGATAACTTTTTTATGTTATCAAAATTACATCAGACATTTCCTGTACCGGAAAATTAGTCTGAAAGTAATTTGGTTCCACAAAAAAATCTAAAACGATGATATATTTTGCATCATACTTGTAGGACATACGGAATAATAGACCTGCAGGATAAAAAGGTCAATCATTGGTGCTTCTGAAACACGATGGTGTGCAGATAGAGCGAGCAAAGCGAGCGATTTACGCATACAGTGAACCTTTTCAATATAAAACAAACCGTTTTTTTCTGTATATGTACTTCAGATATCGTTAGGTATGAGGTGAATGATTATTCATAATAAATAGAAGTTTAAAAAGAATACACAGAACTTAAATACTAAATTGAGTCAAATGATGACTAATTTGTATAAGAATTAAAATATTCTTAATATTAAAATTAAAACGAATTTGTACGATTTTGATATTTTAATTTTGGTATAAATTTTATATTATAATTTTGATATTATTACACACGCAGAAATTGTACTGCATAAAAATGGAGGGAAAATTGAAGCATTTTGTAACAAGGAAATAATTATACGTATTTTGGTGTGGTTGTGGATAATCGATGGGCTTTTGATATTCATATTGGTCAAATTATTAAAAAGATCGATAAGTCATCTTAAATTGCATTATTAAAAAAATAGTTAATGATTAAAAATAAAATTATAATTTATATTGCATGGATCAAACCATACATATTGTAAGCATTGGAAATTTATGGGGCAGCAACTGCTTTTCCTTCCTGCTTTTAATTTAAAATTCATGGATCAAATCCCATACATTTTGTATGCACTGGTAATTTATTTTGCAGCAACTTCTTCATCCTGCTTTTTATTGAAAGCATTTTACGATATGGTATTTATGTTTACAGTCATTCTAATTCCAGCCTAATGGGTATGCTACAAAGTTACAAAATTAAATTATTAAAATTGTACCCAAAAAGGAGGAAAGCCTTGATACTAAAATTATTTTCCAAAATCAAACGATTTTGAATATAAGGCAGGTAATACCGTTTCCCGTGATTACCGTACGTGAAAATTAGCATTAAGACTGCATTAAAAAAACTAAATGAGGAAACAGCAAAATTATTCAGGCAAACGACGAACAGATATAATGTAACTTAGGATGTGAATGATTATGGTAAAACCACATAGCTTACACAATTCCTAAATTATTTAATAGTATCATTCACGAGCTAATGAATCAGTTTAGCAATGAAAATGTAAAGAAATTAATTAAAATATGATTATATATGGTTATTATGGTTTTGTTGTTAATCTACTTTTCATGGCACTAGTGTTTTGTCTACAGTGTTTTGTACAAGTTGTACTGTTTTTTTTTAAAGTTTGCGTACTGTATTTTTTTTACTTTTTTTTATTTGACAAACTTTTTGAGTACGTCGTATAGGTTAAACGCAATAAATTTCTTTGTAATCTCCTCACCATAACAAGTTTATATCGAACTTATGCTGTTTTTCGGAAATGAACATATTTTTTAAAATTAAAAAAAAACACGGGTTGTTGTTTGTGGAACTGGTGTTGGTAAGGACCGACTTAAACTAATGCACGCAGGCAGCACCTTGACCACGAAGTAATTCCTCTTTAATGTAGGCCAATTGCAACAAAATGATTATTAATTGCAAATTTTGAAAACAAAAGACATATGATTGGGGAAAAAAGGGCGAGAAATATCAAGAGTTTCAAAACAAGGCAAGATAGGAAGGTGGATACCAAAGTCGAGACAAGATCAAATTGCAAGTTTAGAAGTCAAGGCAAGATCAAGTATATTTTTTCTCGTCTTTTTTGGCTCGATAGAATCCCTGTCTTCGACCCCTACTACTCGGGCATCGTGAGGTTAAATTTAATATGGCCACGGAAATACTTTTACATCTGCATCGATTTATCAGTAAAGAACGTTTAGCATTCCGCTTTGCTATACATCTGTTGGTTGCAGAATTCGGTCCTACATCTACTTACGTTAAAGACGACCACTATAACACTTAGCTACGATTGTTCACCTTGTTTGGAGTTCCAGGGCATGCATGACTTTTCATTAGTTGTCAGAGAAGTTTGTACAAGGAATGAATTGACACTGGTGGGTATCAATTATTAAAAAAAAAATTAACTTATTCCTTAAATTTGTTACATGAGGTGATAATTCTGTGAATTATATAAATGGACATAAAACGCTGGAAATAATATTAAGGAAAATTGGAAATAAGCCAACAGCAAAAATTATACACTAGAAATAACTTAGTTCAGTAAGCCACCATTATGCCCTTACGTTTCGTTGGAGTGGCATGACGCAGATTCGAACCGGCTACACGGTTCGCCCCCAGATCAATTGCATATCACCTTAATCGCTATGGCCACACCCTCCACTGGCATAAACATAACTCATTGAACCCGTTATTAAGGTCACAACCGTGACCAGGACTTCATTCGCCCGAATTTGTTCGGCCATAGGCAATGGAGAAGGAAGACTAAATCATACACTCATAAGGCTCAATAAAGGAGAAAAAATAAACATAAATCGTTGGAAATAATGTTAAGGAAATTTGGAAATAAGCCGACAGAGAAAATTATACACTAAAGTAAGTGCATAAAGGTGGCTTACTAAACTACGTTATTTATAGTGTATAATTTTCGCTGTTGGCTCATTTCCAATTTCCCTTATTATTATTTCCAGCGATTTATGTCTATTTATTTCTTCTTTATTAAGCCTTATGAGTGTATGATTTGTCTTCCCTCTCCATTGCCTATTGCCTAGCAAATTTCGGTCGAATGGAGTCCTGGTCACGGTTGTGACCTTAATAACGGGTTCAGTGAGTTATCTTTATGCCAGTGGAGGATGTGGCCATAGCGATTAAGGTGCTAAGCAAGTGATCTGGGGGCGAATTGGGTAGCCGGTTCGAATCTGGGTCATGCCACTCCAACGAAATGTAAGTGCATAAAGGTGGCTTACTGAACTACGTTATTTCTAGTGTATAATTTTCGCTGTTGGCTTATTTCCATTTTTCTTTAATTCTGTGAATCACGGCTTTTGTTATTTACTTGTAGTAGTGGAATTCGCTAGATTTATAATGCTGTGGGTTACACATGGATGGCGTGTTCTATTTGAGTGCAAGCACAGATTGTGTGGTCATATTCCGATGGAAAAAGTAAAATAATTTATCAACTGCACGTTTTACGTTTAGGGCAGGTGTACCTCCTAAATTTGGTCTATTAGTTTTCTTTCCCATTAGCAGGCGTGGAATATAGGTAGTAATTCCAATACACCACATTGAATATGACGAAACTAGTAGGAAAAATAATCCGAGACACCAAGTCACACAGTGTTTCTTCTGTTGACTGATTTGTTGATTTATCTGACTCTTCCTGTACCACTGCGCTGACTTCCTGCGACCTCCGTAAGAATATAGGTATCTGGAAAAAAATAACCATGATACAGTTTTAATTAGGCATAAATTAAATCAACTTCTCTTTAAACCTAGCTTCGCAGAAAACTACCACTGTAAAGATCACAAGAAACATTTCAAGGTCTTCTTCCACCAATTATAGTGCTAAGCCTTACGTTATTGGAGCACATACATGATAGTTATGTAAAGTTATAATTATTATACCTTGATCATAGCTGGATGGATAGACTTCCTAGAAAATTTATTCTTCACAGTCCTTGTAAAACCTCGTTTCCTATAGATGTAATTTGCAGTGGCAAATTCCAGTAACGACAAAGAAACCATAGATATGCAGGCAAAAATCCATACATCAATCGCTTTGGCATAAGAAACTGGTGGTAGATTTCTTTGGGCTTGATCGAGTCGAGTTGCTAAAGTCAGTAACGATGTTAGGCCAATAGCTACCCGAGCTGGTATGGCTTCTATTGGAAGCCAAAATGATATCCAAGAAAGAATAACGATGAACGACGATGGTAGATAGGCTGTAGTCATGTGATATCCTAAGAGACGTTCAAAGCGGACTCGAAGTTCTATACAAGAATAGCCTAAGTGAGAGAAATATTTTTTATTACGTTAGTGTAAGGGGAATATTACACAATTGTAATCAAATTTATTTTTGCTCTTAACATGCCTCGTGGCTCGGTTAGTATAATAGGAAGATTAAATGCCTGTGATTCTGATTCGATAGTCGCCCAGATATGGGATTCAGTTCACTCAGTCATCATGCAACATTTAGTCTGTACTCATTAATGAAGAAATAAATGATAAACGTATATAGGCTCGGTTCAGCCCTGTTCAGCCATCTGGTGACAAATGCTTATCCATTACGGTTTGATGGCGGCACCTATCTTTTGAAATGGCCCTTGAAGTGGGCTTCGTCTGGTTCCTTATTTATTACTCTCAACTACATGGCAGTTTGTGTGGTTAGATGTATAAGTCAGTTGCTTGTGCATAATGTGTGTGATGAAATCGTCCTATCCATTGTGATGAAAGCATATTTCCGTTAAACTAATATAAAGGAGACTTCTTAATAGCGCGTCCCACGACTTTTAATTTCATGTGGCCCTCTTGAATAATAATGTACTTACAGGATTTTGGACCATCGCAAAAGTTGCAGTTTCCAGTATGTATAAGTGGAGGTGCGAATTCAGACATTGTCAAGTTGTCAGTAATTTTTCTTTCACCTTCTTTCCTATAATGCTTCAATATTATTCCATCAATGTAATCTTCGGCTATAACATTAAAAAATGGAAGTATTTGTAAAGGGCACATCATATTTATAAGGAACTACAATTTCTTTTAGGGGTGATGAAATTGACTTCTGCATGTTAACATATGAATTAAAAATACTTGTGGCGTCTGTCATATGGAAAGAACTTTTTTTTAACACGGTGCTGCTGCAAGTTAACAAATTCAGTACCAGTACATAAAGGGGTTCGTTTCATAAAGTTCCAGGTGTACATAGTTCGTTAATGCGATTCGACATCACACCCTCTTGTCTTGGAGACCTATAATTTGTTCACTTGGATTCCCATAGCTCCGTGATGCGATTCGATATCTTACCCTTTTCGCTGGGACACCTTATGTGCTTCACTTGTATTTCCTTGTAGGCCAGTGATGCGATTCGATATCACATCCTATTGTCTGCGAGACCAATATTTGCCTCACTTGTATTCTCAATTCGATCTCGTATCCTCTTGGCTAGTAGGTCAAAGCCCTGACCTCATGACTGATCTATTATCACTTATTTTAGTTTCCCTGTTAACCCATGTAAGCTTTGATTCTCATTAATGTGAGAAGGGTTCGGTTCGCATTTGTTTGCATAGGCGGTTGTTCCTGGCACTGATGTGGTTAATAATAGTAGACTGATAAAGTCAGTCTAGTGACCACATTTGGGTCAAATAGTGCAGTGGCGATGGGAAATACGGCAAAAGCTAAACCAAGGTATTATGCCTGAAGGAAAAACAGTATGTCGGGCGCAATACCTTATTTTACTTACAAATATGTAGTATAGAAATACTAATAAAATTGTTCTAATGTCAGCTTGTCTGGAAAGGGTCCGAGGAACACTAACGGATTTGGGATGCTTGCCATGTAAAGTATCCTTTTGAATGTATTTATGAAGAAGCGTGTACCATACGGGCTCGTCGTTCATTGCACGCATGCCGCATAGATACAGGCTATATTTATAACGAAAGGGGCGAAACCAACCAGAAATCAAATCGTAGAACAGTCTGCACCTGTATTGAGCGTTATTAAATTTTATGGTTATGCAGTATTATAATCAATGGAACTCGCACTGAACGTCTTTATTGATAACTTGTCTCACGTTTGAAGTCATTATTTGTACCGCTACGCTAACCAGGGAGATCTGAGAAGGATTGTAGCATCGAAGTAATAGCCCTGGCCATTACCGGTACCTAGACAGGGATAACAAAGATTAAAAGCGTCTCAGATCGTACAATTTATGGTACATATAATGACTTCAACCATGAGACAAGTTAACAATAAAGATGTTCAGGGCGAGTTCTAGTGAATGTAATAGTGATTATAATAAAAACCGGTTTGTTGTACGAAATGATTTCTGGTTGGTTTCGCCCCTTTTATTATATATATAGCCAGTGCCCACGGGCCTGAGAGCCGTATGGATAACGAGCCCCTGTGGTTGCTACAATACAGCTAATAATCTTTTACTATAATGTCTGTGTTTTTATAAAGGACTATAAAACATTAGTTAAAAGAATAAATTAATTCTATTCACAAGTTAAATATACAAACCTGTGTGAACTTGAAGAAGGCAGTACTGAATATCCATTGGGTAAAAACGAAGATCAATGTTGCAACTAAATCTCAATAAAGCTCTGAAAAAGATGTAAATATTCATACATTAGGCCAACATCAAAATATTATTTTTTAGAGGTACCAGAATTGTAGCAGTAGTATTACGTAATTTTAAGATGTGATGCCAAAACTCAGGTGATATTGGTTTTATTTACCAAGTCGAATACCATACCTGCAAAACTGGGTATTTTAAACAATACTGGTTACGAAACATCCTCCTAACACTTTATACTGCACTTAAGAGACGTTAGTCCGTTGCACGACCATGTTACGACACACCTTTTCGTGTTATGACAAAGCCTACTGAGTAAAAGGCCATCTCAGTGGTTTCTTTGAAACATTCGGAAAGCATCAATTCGTTTTGCTTCGCATTGCCAATTGGCTTTGAAAACTTGTCAGTTGTATGTACATATTCGCTTGTTGTTAAGGAGAACAACGCTCTAACTTATGCTGACTCCTCACCAAGAAATTCGTCATGTGCTAAGCAATTGCTGACACAGGACGTAGTGAGAGCCTACCCATGTCAAACATTTGAGACTTCACACTAAAAAAATTCTTAGCCTCAAAAAGAGCGGCCGCATTTAGTGTTTGAGTGATGTGAGAGTAGTGTAGTTCTCAAAACACCACAAAGTATTGAGCAGAGGAGCCATATAAGGAAGAAAGAGTCTTTTGTATAGAAAAGGAATATATGAGGGAAAACCACAATTAAGTATCTATCTACATAAATCAGCCAGCTGCCCACTGAAACGGCCGCTGTGATCGAACAATTTAG
This sequence comes from Lithobius niger, assembly GCA_023313725.1. Classification (NCBI taxonomy): domain Eukaryota; kingdom Metazoa; phylum Arthropoda; class Chilopoda; order Lithobiomorpha; family Lithobiidae; genus Lithobius; species Lithobius niger. The sequence continues at coordinate 24,419 of JAHWFP010114916.1, read as the reverse complement.
GTGCCCGAGACTACTGCTACTTAATTTATTAGGTGGACAAGAAACATGCAACCGCAATGACAGCCGACGAAAAATAGTAAACAGTTTTGAACATCAACAATTTAGGTAAACGAGAAACATGCTGTCGCTTTATCTGCCAACAAAACGATGTCAGTTGAGAACAAAAATGAAATATGTGCGAGCGAAATAAGTAGTAACAATCCACAGTAACAAACGACAATGAAAGCAGAAAAACGAGTTACTGAAATTGTTCATCCCACCTTTATTACCACCTTGTCACGACAGGCGTCGGAAAGAGATGGTGTTAGCTGGAAAGATGTTGATATTACCAATATGCAACACTGAGTAAGGTTGCATATTGGTTACACCAAGCTACTCAATACTTCCTTTTGAGGGAGGGGGTTATGCCTATTGCCTAATGAATGTCATTGATGTCGCAGGCAACTCATGTTCCGTCATTTTCTTAGCAATTGATGCTGTTCGTTGCCGTTTCCCCCTTCTGCAAGACTATGTGCGTGAATTGGTGCTGAATCTGACCTCCTGACCGGGGTTTTCGATTTTGCAGGAGGTACACATATACGATAAGATATAGACTTGGGATTTGGTTAACATCCTGTAATGAGTGGCACAGTGGCAAACCATGCAACTGTTCTGCGACTGAGGTTCGTGCTAATGACCTATCTAATAACACGCCATTAAACCTCATCCCCCTTTAATGCGAATCCTCACACACCCCTGGTGATACCATGCGAGCAAATCACTTAATCACACTGGTGGTCAGACAGAAAATAGTGGCCTTCAAAATTTTTATTACTTTGTGGTTGATGTGATAGGCAACTTAAAAGGCATATCCTGGTTGGTAATGAAACCACAAGACATCAACAAGCACTCGACATACCAGGAGGTTTCTTTCAAATAATCACCTTATCGTAGGTGACCACAGTGTCCATGCTATGCTCCGACCGGCATGGCAACAGAAGCGGGTCACGTGAACACTGACTTAGATTCAGAAGCAGGTGGTAGTACCCAAGTAAGTGGAACAAATGCAGGTAAAACGAGTAACTGCACAAATAATGCCTCCAGCAAGATAAACAATAAAGGTAATATGAACGTTACGGAAATTTAATTGTAAATGGTCAAGTTAAGTAATTACAGTGCTCAAATTAAAGTTACTGCACCAGTAGAACCTCAAAGCAAAGTGCATACACAAACACTGTAGGTGCATGCAATAATATTGACAAGTATATCTCCACAGTGAACAATAGGCCTACTAGCCTACGGTAGGTTAGACTAACACAGAATACGAGTGGAACGGAATCTAATTCAAACTCGAAATGACATACTGTGGGAAACAAAAACAAAAACCTTTCGCACAACGCAAAACTTACGTTTCGCTGATGGTAACGATTTACATGACTCGTGTGCCTTACCAAAACTGAACAATGCAACAGATGTAACAAATAGGTTGGGTGTACCTATCTAGCTAGTGACACCCAACAGAGAGTTGAAGGAGCCCTCAACCACACAACAATTACAGCAGACAAAATTGTAAGTACAATTAATACTAAGCTATCCAGTGAAAAACCAAGTTGACAACTCAGCAACGCTAAATCTAAACCCGAGAGTATTACAGCAAGTGGAGTTAGCTCAAGCCAACATCGCAAGTGAAGGACATGTACAACCTAACAATTGGAATTGTAAAAATACACTTAAGACCATCAATTCTCAACGCCACAGAAAAGAAAATTCCAGACAGTAACTAAATGAACTTACTGCTTACAATACTAAAATGTCCCTATAATGATTAGTTTAAGGGTGAAGTAAACCCAATGAATTTTGAGAAGAAATTAGAGCAGGTTTCACGAAAGCCTTCGAAATACCAGCAAGCAACCAGGAGAAGATGATGGAAATTTACACTTTGTGGCAACATAGAACTGAAACATCAGCAGTATTCCTAGACAGGATATTCAGCAAGTTCAGAAGCTGTGACTAAGAGGAAATGGTGACCTCACAGTAGAACGAATGGAAGGCCAGCTCCATACACTCTTGTCGACACCCCTACCCAAGACGACTGAAGGACAAGTAGAATCCGTTCATGAACTGTTACTTTGGTCGATTGATTTTCCAAGCAACTGCAAGGTGACAAATCCTTCAACCACAGCACATCAGTGAAGGAAAGCACATTCGATGCACAAGCCCAGATCTTTAAATCGAAGACTGCAAGACCTCCAAGGAATAATATGTCACAGTCCAGGCAAACCTTCTAAGTTGCAAGGGAGTAAACCACCCAGCTTCCAGAGCTGTATAAGTAGAGAGACCCACAACCAATGAACCATGTAAGCACTCGCCAGGATGAAGCCTAAGCATATGCCACCTGCGAAGCAGAACGTACCAATGATTCGTCTCAGCAAGAAAACAGCACCTTCAAAAAGATTAAATTTCGAAAACTAACTAATGAAGAACTGACGGACAGCTAATGCTACACCTGTGGATGAAGAGAACACTTACAAAGACGGTGCTCCAACATTGAACCATCATATCACCCGCAGATGACAAAGATCAGGGATATATTGAAGATTCTTAGCTACCACTGAAGATGGGTCATCATTTTAAAATACGCATGCTCGATTTGGGATGCAATACAGCCAATATTCACATAAATGGATCAAGACAGCATAGCCAGTGATGCGAGTAGGATCAAAAAAGTTGCTGTTCGAACTGAATATGAAGAATCTGCACTTCACCATGAATTTTCAAGTTTTCGACGGCTTATCAACCGAAATTATGCACGGCTGTGCCTTGAATAAAATAAAGCAGTTCATTGATTTCGTGAACAACATCATAAATATTGAATGACAAGATGGAGAAGCCCTCTCCACTCACAAGAGAAAGTTCCAATCATTCTGCAGCAGTGAAGAAGACAATGTGGAAAGTGGCAGCTCATCCAAAACAAGATATACCTGATACCTTTAACGAAGTGAATGAGGAAGAGTACCCTGAACTTCAAGAGCTAATCGACAGTAAGGCAAACTTATTCATGGATAAACCAGGGCTAACAGTAGCATAACAGTATAAAATAAAGTTCATCATCAAACCTTCCCCAGTAAAGTTACGAGGCTGCCCAGCCCATATTCCAGAGAAGAAAGAAAGAAAAAAGAATAAGATGATAACTGAGGGAAGCAAGTGTTGACTCGAACCAACCATGAGCAAATCGAGATCATCAATATTCGTCAAACGCAAGAAGAATGGGATGGATGGATACCCATAGATAACATTATTGAACTGAACGAGCAATCGAAGATGGACTCCTACCCTCAACCCACTCAAGAAGTTATGTAAAATTTTCTAGTTGGAAAAGTATTCATTGGTGTCAGACAGAGAACAAAGATTTCACCAAAACCCCTTGCACCCTGACTTGGGGGATTGAAAGACGTTTTTGACCCACAGATGCCCATCCGAGTGGACTGTGATGCCCTTTTGCCTAAAAAATGCCACTGCAGAATTTTAGCGAACAATGGTCCCATCAGGGATGACTGCATTGTCTTTATATATATATTATTATTTCGTCAGACACATGGCAAGAACACTTTAAAGCGAATGGATGAGTGTTTTCTATAGTAAAGAAGCACGATATTATGCTCAAACAGAAGAAATGCCACTATGCCTGCCAGTATTGAAGGTTTTGGGCCATGAAACGTCAGGTCAAGTGATCAAGGCAAGAGAACAGGAGAGATGAGAACAGAAGAAATCTATGAGAATTTCCTGAACTGAACACCAATAGCAAATTCCAACAATTCCTTGGATTGGCCAATTATTGCTGATGGTTCCTCAAGGACTATGCTGGCCACTCGAAAGGTTTTCAACAGCCTACAGAAGAAAGACACCAAATTGAGCTTGGTACCCAAACATGCCAGATCTTCCAACCGAGCTAAAGGAAAAACTGTTACAATCAGACTTTCAGAAACTCCCTAACTTCGAGAAGGCGTTTCTGTCAGAAACTGATGCCTCACATTACAGCATAGGTCGTATGACCGTTCAAGTGATCGACAGCAAAATAGAAGCCATAAAATTCTACAGCAGAACCCTTTACGAGTGAAAATATCACTACTTCATATTCGAAAAAGAAACTATTGCAGCAATAGGAGCAATAGAAAGATGATGCCAGTCTATTGACGGACCACACTTAACTTTGGTGAATTCGAAGGAACGTGCCAAGATAAACCTAAACATATTAAGAGCCGGTCATAGAATCCTTTGCTAATGTGCCTGTAGTGAATCATCTGCCCCTACATCCTAAGACATGCCATTAAGCCTCTATCCCCCTTACGAATCAACAGTGGAAAACCGCTACTACCTCGTGAATCGTCATGATCCAAGATCACAACTCGTGTGTGACAGAGGGTTGAAGAATATGCAGAATTCCACAAACAAGAATTGAAAAAGCGCATGACCTCTCCCAACCCACATCTGAGAAGCTAGAAGAAAAAATACTGGATACAACTTTATACAGCAGTGAAGTACAAGAGAGACCAACCGGTGAAAGTAATAAACCATACAAAATAGAGCATTGAAACAGGGAGAACCAAAAGCTAACACCGCAACATAAAGGGCCATACAGAATCGTCTCATAAGGAAAATAAGGTAGGTACCTTATCAGATCAGTTTAAGACCCAGGTTTACAGCATTCAACATAAAAGAAATGGCCCCATATTTTATCCATTAACCACGGAACAATAAAGAGAGTTGGAGCCACCAGGAACCGTGACAGTCAGAGGAGACAATGGAAATCTGCCAGACCTCAACTACCGATACCCCTCCAGAGAGTCAGGAGAACTCGGACTGAGAAGATGCCACTGACATGACCACTGACTTAGACCAGCCAGAGGGGTCATGAGATGACTCAATAGACCTCAGAAGATGACCCCGAACATGAAACAGATCCCAGCAATGAGGAACCGGAAGACCTAGGAGGACTTTCAGGAAACCCCTTCAGTGCACGATGAATTACGTCTAGGAAGCTCATAAGCCAAGGTGAGGAAAACATACCATCAATTTGCCTAACATCAACATCAAAATAGGGCTTTAACCATCGAAATGCACAGGAAACCAGGACTACTCATCCTGCAAGTCGATTTCCTGGGGCCTTACAAAATACTACGGAAAGTCAAAGAGAGGAATCACTCACTTATACAAACTCGTAGTGCTTCTTGATGAGACTCGAGCCACCAAGAGTGCCAATAGCAGCTCATCTCTTTGAAGACTTTTACCCGAAGTTGCTATGACTGGAACTCAATCTGGAGTAAAAACAACCAAACGAACCACGGCCACTGGTGAAATGGAAATTAGGTGACCAGCTGTTGAGTGGAGAGGAATGACCAGGGAATGAACAAAGACTATAGAAATTGGCTTATGGAGCAACCCACCAACTGGAGGAGCCCAGGAAGCTTGAAACGTGCCCTTCGATACCTCCGATTTTGTACTGTGACCAGCTGAACAACTGCTCCTTATCAAGATGTACTCACTGACCCCTCACAAACTGTCAAAGAAGTCCAGCCCCACAATCAGCCATCATGGTGACAACAGGATTATTAACACCTGGAGTCAGAAGATAAGAAATCCACCCATACTGCAAACCCGATCTGGATTGAATACGCCATAAGCCAGCATAAACAGTCCCAAGAGTGCAAGTGAAGTGTAAATCCTATTACTAAGACGTACCCCTATGGCCCTAAACATTCCATGAATAAAGTAATACGCCGCAAAACTACATGAACTAAGCAAAAAGCCCTTTTCCTAAGTGTATTCGAATTCCTAAATGTAAACCGTAATCAGTCGATTTCATTTTGCAGCTCTATAATCATTTCTGTACCGTAAGCTTTTTCTGCCCAGCGTGGTGCCGAGTAGTAACACGAAATCAACAATGTTAAGGACACTTCTTCTCCATAAAGGACACATTCCCACTTCTTAATGTTAAGATTTTCTTCGTCACTAGATTGTTTGCACTCGACTTCTGATTTGCAAAGATCTCTACCATGTCGGGATTTTTCCCCAAAGTGTTGAAAGCACCAACATTTTTTATACAGTTAAATTACAATGAGCTTTTTTCGAAAACCGTGAACTGTAAATATTAAGCACTTAGTAATTGAGCATTAAGCATTCATTGAACCAAGATAAGTTTGGAATAATTTAGCATGGGGGCACCTAGGACGGTGATGAAGATAGTTTACAAAATTATACCTGAATTCTGTCCATAATCTTCTTTGTTTCTTGTTTAAAAAGATAGGGATGTTACTTTTGGATTTAAAAGTTATCGGCGAACATCCCTTGCAATTGCGAAAGGTCAGGGTCGGACTCCAGATGTGGTCGATTTCACTACCAATTCCGACCCAGTCCCTGGAGTTGCTTGCATTTCGGTTAACCTGTAATCGGTTGTCCTTCCAATTAACTTTAACATTAAGGTCAACTTCCATGTGCTGTAACATAAGGAAATAAATCATGCATAAATAATTTTAATTAATTAATTACTGCTGTTGACATTTACAGAATGACGGCAAAAACAAACATATAAGAATCCTCAGGGTTAGGATCAAAATTGCTTAATGGAAAATCTGAAACTCCATGAAGTTACAGAGAATTGCAACAGTATACGTAAACAATTTGAACAGACAACAGTCAACATACAAACTGCAGTATTAGTACTTTTGACTTTGAACACTCTACATCACTTAAGCCTTTTGCATCATCATAACAAGTCTGCTGCTAACTCAGCCCAACCTTATTCATGTAGCCCACTGCCAGGCTGAAGAAAAAACTACTGTCAAAATAACCCAAGCCATATAAGAAAAATCAACTTTGAACATTATTGAATCACTTGCCCTTTCAATTTACGGCAACAATTTTGATGTTGACCGTAGCTTAAGCCATGAATTCCACCACCTAGAAGAACAAAACCAAGTTAATGGCTTCCCTGCAATATTAGAATTATATGCTTCAAGAACTTAGCCCTTTTCCGTCATGGCAGAAAATTTGACGCTACCCAGTCCATTCAAGCACCTAACGTTTCTCATCAGGACAGCCAATTTAAGATTTACCCAGCACGAGGCACCCAAGCACAAGAAAAAAAGTTCTTCTGTTTCATGATGGAAAATCTGACATTTACCTAGCGGAAGACATGAAGCCAAACAATAACTTTGCGAAAAGAAACTAATAATAATAACTTGTGAAGTATCCCAGCCTAACCAACGAGGTGCACCACCAAGTACAAGAAAAAACTCAGCTCAAAATCTATCCTGCCATATTCAACGCTTGACTCTGAACATAATTCATGTAGTTAGCTGTTCTGCATCATGGTGGAAAATCTGACGCTTACCCAACGTAAGCCATGATGCTAACTTATAAGCTAAAGAAAAAAAATAGTCATAATAACTCCTGAAGTATTGCACAGCCTAAATATTACCACCATGCACAATAAAAACACAGCTCAAAATATCGCAGCAGTTTTACAACTGTTGACTTTGAACACTATTCAAGCACTTTAACTCTTCTGTAGCTTGGTGAGAAATCTGAGGCTTATCCTGCCTAAAAGGTGAAAGCAACCACTAAGCCAGAGAAAAAAAACTAGTCATAATAATGCATGAAGTATTAGACAGCCTAATCCACAAAGCCCACAGCTAAGCAGAAGAAAAACTATGCTCAAAATATCCCTTGTACCATTTGAATTCCTGACTTTGAACACAAGTTAAGCCCTTAGCTCTTACGCGTAATGGTGACATATTTCATACTTGCCCACCCAAGCCTAAGCCACGAAACGTTAATTTTTATTCATACATAGCATTCCAAAGTTCGTATTATATTGTTTAGCAGAGGGTCTTCTGTTGTTCTCATTAACTAATATTAAATCCGTATTTTTAATCAGTATTTTAAATCCGTATTACACTTATTGCACTCAGTATTCACTCCTTACTGTTCCAAACTCCTTACTATGGGAATCACAATTTCGTTATCAGGCATAAAATACTTTCACCCGTAAGTTGATTAATAAAATGGCACTCAAATAAAAATGATGCCAGCAATACAGTCTTTTATCTAAAAATCAAAATGCTTCTCTTTCCTAATGTTGTTAATGGGTAACAGTCTAATAATGGTGGTATTAATACAGTAGTGAATGCCATAATGAAAGTCTCGGTATAATTGGTAAAGGAATCAGCTCAATGTTAGGGCTGCAGTAGTGCCTATCGTAAGCCTTATATCCTACGAAATGAATTTGCTTTGACCTATTTTAGTAAACAACTTCATTTCCCAAGTTACAAAACCAACTTGTCATCCAAACAGGACAATCAAAAAACCCTCTAAAATTAGTTAAACTAGATTGTTACTTTGCATTTTTTTTCTTATATCTTATATGTCGATAATTTTTTCCTGAAAATGCACTCGTGCTCACGTCTATTGTGGCATGTAAAAGATCGTAGGTATAAAACAAAATTGTCCTTCCCTTCGCCATCCATGGATACCCTTAGCAGTTGAGAGGACGATAATTTGCTAATTTTCCATTTTTTTTAACTTATCGTATAGCCAATTGAGCTCAGACGTCAAGTTGGTGAGCCTTACCTGTTTTAAAAGAGACACCTCTGTGACAGACCGTATACCTAAATCCACTTCAAAACTGAAAGGAGGGCTTCCTGCTGTAACAACATTGTCGGGATTAATTCGCTGCAGGGACAGGAATAATATGCATTTTAACATAGTCAACTTTTATAATATGCGTGAAAGTAACTGAAAAGTATGGCTTTTGAAATAAAAACTGGAATGAAATTTCCTGACAACACTATTGCACGTGGAGACTCATCATGGTATCTGATTGCAGGAAAGAGGAGGGGGCCTCTTTCTAAATAAAAAAAACGTACAATAAAAAATAATAAACAAGCTTGCCACTCGTCCCAGTCGACTTTGCTGCAGCAACCGATTGCCATGGCAGGGGATACTGATATACTAATTGCTTCATAGTTTCTCTTCATTTATAAATTAGGGATTTGGTTTCTTGCTTGCAGATCAATTTTATTAGCACTCCCTGCATGATACCTACATTCGTCCTAGGTATGTTTAGGATTTCATGAAACAGGCAATAACAAAAAATATTTGTTTTTCTGCATGGTGGCATAAAAGTAGACATTTTCACTAAGAGTCATTTTCATTTTTTTTCCTTTGAACCAAGAAATACGAACAGTAGTCCCGTGTGAACCATAGGCATTTACTATAATTAATATGATAAATATCTCAATATTTATACACCTGTTTCATTATGAAAGATTAGGTACACTATTTTATTGATAACAAAACAATCAAACATCAATACCCAGTGACATAAGCAAAACGGTCGATTGCTAAATTGTTGGTCAGTTCCGGGGTGAGTAAAAAATACTATTGTGTGAAATTGTGAATGCTGATGATGTCACAATGATGGATTTTATTGTGTTTGCAATGCTGTCTTTCATTTTAGCTTTCATTACTAAGGGCATATAAATCTGTCACCTTCTGTAATGAATGCTAAAATGAAAGACATGATACACAACACAATAATATCCAGCATTGTGACACCCTCAACATTTACAATTTCTCTCAAGAATATTATTTTTTACTCATCCAGGAGCTTACTATCACTTTAGCAATCAGCTGTGTTTTTACATCACTGGGTAATCATGTTGTTTTTTTGGATTATCAACGAAATTATTTCATTAAATGAAGTACAGGGATTTCCCTGATGAATTTTCCTGTTCTCTTTTTATTTACTATACTGATGAAGAAAAGGGATATTTAAAACTCTACCTTTTGGTTGCACTGGTATTTCTTGTGCCTTGTATCCATCTGGACGAATCAAATATCGTTCATCAGGGCGAGCCAATATCGTATGCTCTGAAATTCTAAACAAACAAAAACATTTTACGTTGCAGTCAGAAAGGTTAGATTCTAATGAAGATGTAATTCTGTGAATACACATGTCATCAAAATAATCTCTTATTTCAGAATTTGTTTTTTTCCGCAAAACGAGTACAATGCCGACTTACATGAAAAAACCACGGTGAAAAGACCACACCAGAGCTTTCTTCTCAGTAATCATCCAGATCGTAGCTATACTCGTTTTGGAATGGTCACCGACAAACAAATCTCAGAGCCATACAGTTATCCATAGATTACAAATTTAACTAGATATACCATCTCACTTTTTCCAGTCCTACGTGGGGCCCTGGTGGTAGTTGTGGCTACTACTTTCTCTGATCATAGTTTATCTTCGTTCTTCTACGCAATAGTAGCAGCAAATACCACTAGGTTACACATAGGACTAGAAGAAGTGAGATGCATTATCTAGTAATTTTTCTAATCTATGGTTTATCTCACTTAGAGGTCGCAATTCACTTTCATTCTCATTATGCACATATTAGGGAAATGATGCGACCTTCGTTCATCATTAGGCTTTTACGGAAACACGAAGCTGCTCTTTACAGTTACAATTTCATGAATCGTCAGACTTTTACAGAAATACGATTATGCTTTTCAGTCAGGATACGTTTAACAAGGTGCATCGCAGCATAAAAATGTCGTTTAGGCCTAACGTGAAACACCTGCGCTGAAGCAAATGAGACGATATATGAGGGGTAGTACCACTATGCCAAATAGAGAAAAATATCGTAAATAAAGAAATGTCGTACAATCCCTTGCAATTTTATCTACCATGATCACAGGGGTTCGTGAGGCCTGCTACGGGCCTTCCCGGAATAAATATTCCGAGAATTTAACAGAGAAGGATTGTATAAACAAAAATATCTAAGAACATGATTAGAAGGGAAAGAATAAAAACGCTCCATAACGTTTAGCTCATCCTAATAAACAGTCAATTCTACTTATAAGAATGTGGGATTTGTTGCTGTTTCTGGTGTTATAATTATACACACACATGCACACCCATATATTTATATACACATAAGAGCTGCAGTGAGTGCCGCAGTGCGAGCAATGCAGGTAGATGACATAACAAATCACAGACCTAATCAAAATTAGGTAGTCACTTTTATATGTTTTTCCGACCATTCTTTCATATTGTAAACCTTACTTTACAAAATTTTAGCCAAAATGTAGTTTACACGAATTTCAGCAACTTCATCAAAACTTTGGATATTATTTATTTTCGTTGATGGCTTAAATTTATTTAAAATTAAATTTTAATTACTATATCTTGTATATTAATTTCTTATATAATCCTCGTGTGTTTTTTTTTCCGTATTTTTATTCCAAGAGATTATTTTTCGAGAAGTTTTTTTTCACTAGGTTCTATTTTTAGGAATTTTTGTCCTGATTTTTTTCTGAGATATTCTTTACAGGACTCTGATGAGGGCACTGAAACACTGCTTTTGTATTTTTTCGGCTTTGTATTAACAAAAAAAGGGATTGTTGCAAAAATTAACAGACACACACATATACAGACACGTAGGCACAATAACACAACGGAATAATACACACACACAAAATCCCAGTTTAGTCGCGTACTGGACGCCATTTGTTTTGCTTATTCGGTCAATTATTATACATTATATCCATGTACATACATTATCTTAAGTAAACTAGATTTAGATTTTCTTACGCTTCTTGGATGCAAAACAGTAATAGAAGCATGAAAATCCGTAACATTGTCATGACCATTGCGCTTCTAACAAGAAGGTTTAGCATTGTAAGCAAAAGCAAGGTTTCTTTAGGTTTACAGGGTAAAATAAATTGCACGCGTGTTTCATATCAACCAACTCGATCAAGGCTTTGCCTTGAAGAGCATTATTATTTCAGGCAAATGCATTTTGTGCCATTATTTTCGTGGAGTTAGCAATTCTGTTGACATCTGATGAAAAATGTTGACAGCATGATGGTGCTTAAATTATTAACTTTTGCTGATAACCGTATGCTTTGCACACGAAGCCATAAATCAAGCCGTCACGTTGCTTCATATTTTACTCTTCTTTTTCAATAAAAGCAGTAGTTAATTGTATGTGAACACCAGCTGTTGACAAAAGTTCAAATTGATAAATTCACACTATTGTACTTAAGAAAAAATTATCAGTTTTAAAATGTGTTTTCGCAATAATTACTATTTTTTAAAGAAGTGTTTAAGCTGGCATTCGAACACCCCCCCCCCCTCCATCGGAGATTCCCCCCTCTAAAGTGATAACAGAAAAATTCCCCCTTTAATGGTCATGACCGGAATTCCCCAATTACCGTATTTTCGTCCCAACATTAACCGTTGGGGGGGGGGAGATGAGGCTTAATGGCGCGTCGACAGCTTGGTCACCGCTGGGCACCTTCACCAAGACGTTTACACAATTAACACAAAAACTGCATAAAGTAATTTGTTTATTTTCAATAAATACTCTTACACTAAAAATGGTTATTGATCTATCGTATATTTAGCAAACAGGCCTAACAATCCGTACATTTAGTGAACACTGTTATCTTCATTCTTCGTATACGCAACAGTGAGCTTAGTTTATGAAAAGTTTATCAAAAAAGTTTATTATTCTCACGTGTAGCACGCCCCCCCCCCCCACCCCAAAGAGCTGTCTGAATACTGATAGATGTATTCTCGATGTATGATTCATTGCGATAGTTTGTGAACACAATGCACGTTCAGTCGTATGACGTTGGTAATTAAATGACTTTATAAGTACATCTCAGTTTTTAATGGAAATTTTTTTTCCTGGGGCGAAAATGTCCGTGTGGGAAATGTCCGACTTACGGGAGGAACCGTACGCTGTCGTTGTTGAGCGGGAATTAAACTAGAGAAAAATTTTTGCAAATCTGTAAATCCACCAAAAAATAATAATTCGTTAGGAGGTACCTTCAGAGTCCACTGAGCACTTTTTAGCTTTCCATAACTAATTTTTTGTTTCGTTGTTTCCCACTATTTCGCCTTTTAATATTTTTCCAGTCAATGTACTGTATTTTTTGGCAACAGTGTGCAAACAGTGGATAATATCTTCATGTTTTAGTGGTTGGTGATCTTCATGTTGTATAGATTATGAAAAACAAAAACGTCAAGTGTACCGTAAAAAAAGGATACTTGATTAAAATTTCACTTTACGTGTTAAAATGTACACGGATAAAAGAGGATGATTTTTAATTTAAATAATGAAGTGTAAAATTGCGAAAATTGTAGCTGTTTGAGTGCTGTTGTACTTTACGAATGAAAGCACCACATCACTTAAATATATGCTATTTTCTGAATTGTACATATCAATGTTGAAACTCGAAGAGAATTCAATCAGGACTGTAGGCCATTATCTATTACACGGAAAAAAATAGTAAAAAAACCAATATTCCTTCCAAATGTTTTAGAACGTCATGTAGCCACATAATCACAGACTCCTGGATATTCTTGAAATTCCAGGATACGATTTTGGACATAAGAGCTGGACTTTGTTCAATATGAATTTGTTTACCATAATCCGGTAAATGTTAAGGATAAGGAGTTTGTTGTCGACAAACAACTAGCTTCTACCATTAAGTGCGATCCGGAAAACAAATTCTTAATAAACAAAGACCAGGTACAACATCTAAAATTGCTACAAAATAGCAAGAAAAATATAGATATTTCAAAACAAACTCCAGCCAGACAACTGGTTACCGTTTAAAGGCGGAAAGGAGGTAGTTGGAATGCTGATTTATTTTCCATTGACCACTATCCCTTTTGTTATTGAGGTACGAATGGATTTGAGTGCTGAGCGTACCAGCTAGATAATGTAGGAAAGAAGGTCGAGTCTTGTAATTCTAGGCATTATAGGTATTTACTTGGTTGGTACAGATTTCTTTGCATTGATATAACGGGACGAAGGAAAAAGCGCATGCGAACTCGTTTCCTTAAACAAAATATTTAGAAGTATCTTAAACCCTTTTAGGCATGTGCACATGTCTAAACGGGTCCTTCATTCCGAAAGGAATGAATAAAAGTATAAAGAAAAAGCGTATAAGCATTCAACGCAAAACGTTACTCTGAACTAAGTCCAACTAAGTCCAGTCAGTTTACAACTGTTACTTGATGTAAGAAACCAAGTTTGATTCATCGCAGAGGCGTTAGGCCTAAAGGAGAATGGCGGCTGACAGAGGTACAGGTTTACTCCTTGTGTTGAAACTCTAAAAGGCAGTGAGTCACATTTTTTTTATGTGTGAAGCACATTAAAAAGCCAACAGCAAAAAATTATAGGTAAACATTCACGAATTGAATTTGAATTTATTTCTGGCCAGTCCTAGCCAAATACCTTGCGCTCCGCTACAGCTCTTAAAGAAAAAACAATAACTGAAACCTATGCCTATTCCTAACTATCCCAATTACAAGAACCACTATTAAGGCTAAATTTGAGTCTTTTACACTCTCTTTGCACTGCGTCATACACTCCTAGTTTTCCCACCAGAACACATACGACCGTAATGCAGAGTCGTTTCACAAATGCCACAAACGTGACGAAGGACTCCAAGGATACTGGACGTCATCTTTTTGCCAATGCACCAGGTCAAGGGTCGAGTCACCAGGAACCCGGGTGTCAGATAGCAAGAAGAAAAAAGTTCACCTAGTAACCACACTAGAGAGCGATTCCAGTGGCCCTGGCAAACGCTGCCACTACACCGAGTCTTTTTACACTCGCCCTACCCTCAGCTTGAGAAGAAGGTTCGGCTTTCCAGGGTATGTTTTCACCCACTCTGCAATAATGCTTTTCTGACCTGCGTACTTTCTACAAGAATACAAGAAATGGTCTGGAGTCTCGTTACACAGACACAGTGTGCATTTTGGAGTATCCACAAACCCTAGTCTGTGCTGGTAATACGCTGAAAGGAGTGTGGTATTTGCAGCCTAGATAAAACCCGAGCCTCCCATAGTGGAAACCCATCAAGAACGGAGTAAACGACATCAGCTGGTGGAACTGGAAAAGGGCTCGGCCCGTCATTCCCGCACGCCACTCGTCTGTCCATCTTTGCCAGAACATCTCCCGTATAATCGGTTTCACTGTCTTCGCTGAAGCCCCTAGGTCCAGACTTTTTTCGCTGGTACAACAATAGTGACAACAACAGGAGGTGAAAAAATTCAGGAGTAAACAACAACGATGACGGAAAAGATGATTGTACATGGATCAGCCTAAAAAAAGCAAAATAAGTAACAACAGTCCAACGTGAAGTATAAATATTAGAAAATACATTGTTACAAGGAGCGATTGTTAAGCATATTGCTTTCACTAGTGAAGAGAAACTGCATAAATAAATGTCACTAGTTACTTTCTGATAAGTATAGGTAAGAGTTAAATACTGGTAAGTAACCATTGGAGGCAGGGGTGCAATCACCTGGAAGGGAAGGAAAATGGACACTTGTCGAAAACATTTTTTACATTGCTTAATTTTTGAAGCCACAACCAGGCACGCATTAGAAACTCAAAACGCGTAAAACAAACCTACAATAAAACACTAAAATAACAGCCTACACATTGTCAGAAATCAATAAAAACATTACATAATTCTTACCATAAAAATTTAGTCTCATGCCCAGTCAACAAGTGAGAGCACAAAGGATTGTGAGATCCAAATTATACCTATACATTTTTCCTAAACATGTCAGCCCACTGCTGCATTATTGGACATTTCTTAGTTAACTGAAGAGCCCTATTAATATTTAAAGTTAAAGTTAAAGTCCATGCTTCTAGTGTGAGTCTAATACGTAAGTACCTTTTCTGAAACGTCACTGATGTTTCCTCAATATATGGACTGTGACCAGAATTAAGGCAGTGCTAGCATAACTCTCTCTCATTATCTGTGGAGTTGACATATCCTCTTAGCTGCTCAATTTGTTTGGATAAGTTTTGACCCATTTTCCCAAAGAACACACCTTTAGCTTTTCAAGTCTTACAATGGTAAGGCGTAAATCACGTTACTAATAATATTTCTAACCTTAATCATGTCATCAGTCATTGAGCAGGTGGAGTCAAACAAAATCCCACCACCTCACCATCATATCTGCTCAAATACGCATGTTTAACTGCACAGCGGGTTGGATAGTGGATACCACACTGATATCAGCTTTGGTAAGGATTTTTTCTGACTGGCCCAAAAACAGTTGGTTGGAATTAGACTACAGTCCAAGATAAGTACGCATTTACTTTTGGCAGGAGAGGTGGATTTTGGGATACGACTCTATCTTCACGTATTTTACTGTCAGGTGAAGCTATTTGGCAACCAAGGCTTCAGGATAACCATTATAGCATAGAATATAAGGGAAATCCTAACACTTTCTTGATCGGCATCAATCTTGTAAGTACAATGAGCCAGGCTCCTCATAAAATCTCCCTTAAGCACTCCCAACAACACCTACCTTGGGTAAGCTGAGTG
>JAHWFP010114915.1:0-32704 GCA_023313725.1 Lithobius niger | reverse complement strand
ATCCCGTCAAAAGGGGGGTGGTCAAAAACACAATGACCAACTGGAAGAAAAAATCATTTATGGACCTCAAAAATGGCACTTTCAGCAGTCAAATTTCCGAAAACGGCTTAGCTTCAGAGCGTTTACTAGGTTTTGAAGCTATTAGTACCATTACTCGCAAGTATATTTTTATTTAGTATAGCATCAAAGTCGAAGCTTTTCTCCAACGATACCTCAAGTTGTTTTCGACAAAACTGAGGTAAAAGGTTTCGCTATTTCTTTCGTCTTTCGACGCTCTATTTTTTTTTAATTGGAGCATGTTTTTGTTTTATAATGTGAAAGTTTATTTTACAATAATACCCCTCTAGGCCTTGTTGTTTGCGATAAAACTGAGAAAAAGATTTCATTATATTTCACCCTTCGATAGTCCATTTAAAAAAAATTCTTCATCGCTACCCCTCCCCTGCTGCCCATGCTTGCACACAGGAGTCATCGTCGTTCATTTTAGCCTAAGGTCCAAAATGTACCATTAAGCCAACCCCCAATCGTCAATGGCCAGCTGGCCTGTTTATATAATTTTAAACTGAACTCGGTTTAATTTAATTTGGAAAAAAAATATCCTGCCATCCTAAAGAATGAATTAAAAAAATCACCAAAATTTACTTGATAATTTGTTGCTGCTGTGTTCACTGGAGGCCAGTAACAAGCACTAAAATAGCGTAAAATGCTTCAGCTTCGGGGGCTCCCCGGACCCCACTGGCGGAGCTTACAGCGCTCCCCCACAACCCTATCTGAGTTGTGCCGGAGCCCCTAAATAGTACTTTGCTGGTAACATTAATGTCATTTTTTAAACCTGTTGGCAAAGTCATCAGAGTTGGCAAAATGAGAGTACCCCCCCCCCCCCAACCAAGTGCCCTTCGTACGGCCCTGGTCTGACGGCAAATTAGAACAGCGTTACATGTTCGTTGTTCGGCTTTTCTGTACAGCTTTGTTGGCATGGCAACCATCCGCCGCATATGTCGATGAGCAGAGCGCCCGCGTCCAACAATTTTCAACAAAGCATAAAAGCTAAATAACAAAGAACTTTTACATTTACGTAAGAAACAGTTATTTTTTTCCCTGTGTTTCTCCTTCTCTAAAATCCCCAGCTTCTTTAGATTTTTTTCCGTCCGGTGATCGCTTAGGAATGAAGCTTCGTCGTTCTATCCATAGATGGCGTACGTGGTAACAGTCCCCGCCCATTGATGACGAAACGACTCTGCCTGCATGTGAACTTGTCGCGACCATTCTAGCAACGGATGGTGCAGTCAAGTTACGCTACTAACGTTTTACAGTCATCCGAATTATTTAAATAACTAAAGGTAAATAAGATAGTAAATAAAAGTTCTTTAAGTACTTGAATAAAGGTTTATGTATTTGAATAAATAAATAATAGAAGCACATCGTTAAGAATTGACCAAATTTTGGCCGGTGCTAGTACCGACTCGATTGTAGACGTTGGCACCTGTACCGGTGCCGGTACCGCTAGTACCGGCCGGTACTCAGCTCCGGTACCGGCTCCGGTCGATCCCTAGCTAATATGTATTAAGTGCTAATGTGTTATACGTGATAATATGTTAATAAGTGCTTCAGTAGTAGATTTAACTGGGAAATGGGATTTGGTATCAACCAGTTTCGTTTAACAATCGACTTAAGATCGCCTCGGGTGGAAAAAAGCGGATCGGCCCAGCCTTGGTAATACAAATCTATGCCAATCCCCTACTTGTAGATTAATTGCTAAATTAGATAACTCGAAGTTCTCAAGGTAATGAAGGACACTTACATAGAGTTGGACTGGGTGATCTGGATTCAAAAGTGGTTGGCTCACTTGACGCCTTGGCTCGCAACCCGTTCAAATCTTGCTCCAGTGCAAGTGTTTTAGGCCGTGAAGCCATACGTCTTAAACTGGAAAACCCAGAGGTCACTCTACTGCTTTGCTTTCTATTGTAAAGGAAAAAAAATTGTGAAAATCCAATAAAAATCGCTAGTAGTAATAAGCCAAAAATAAGACAGGCTCCATACAATCCTCCCCACCCCCCACCAAAAATAAATTAACGTGTTTTTGGAAATATTGCTTAAAACATTAGTTAACAGAGGCTTACTGGTCTTTCGAAGGTTCGGTGTAAGATTGTGACATTGCGGTACGATGAATATCTGTCCTTCCACCTACAGTTGGCACATGATACTGCATGGAATAGCTATTTGGTTTGGGATATTTCTGAAACGTAAAGAGGTACACCAATTACACCAAAATTTGCTCAAAATGTGCACCTAAATTTATTAACGCCACATAACTACCGTATCAGCCAGAATGTTAAGGCAGCTTGAATTACATTTTTCGGCACAAATATTGAAAAAAATACAATGATCATGATTTATCTTGAAACAACACATAGCCTACTATATTTTCAAAGATTCAGTATCAATCAGGACCTGCACATTTTTGACAAACCAAAATCGATACAGGAGTCCACTACACTTTTGTCTTCATCAGGCAACAACTCTTTGCTAAAAGTGTTCAGATCTACTACATCAGGTCCTTGCTGTGGAAAATTTCAAGTTACTGATCGTGGCCTCTGGTATTTGTTGGATCGCTTTGTTTTCTACTCACGCGCTAGCTGCACAGTGAGATCTATTTGAACGAGATGCTTGATCTTAAGATATGATGGCAGTTGCAAGTTCATAAGGGGGATTTTGCACTCGTTGAAATGCTAAATGGAGAGCGATTCAAGGGCTCTTAACTGTGAGTCTCTCCTGAAAATAGACACAAGAAGAGTGATGGTTCTTTCCCAGCTAATCGGGTGTTTGGTCTCCCTATAACGTGACGTGTTGCAGTTTGACAGGTCCTCATTGGCTGTAGCCAAAATGTGTTCTTTCAATTATCTATTTATCTTGCGACGTGTCTCGCCTATGTAAACAGCATCGCACCAACCACATGCAGCCAGGTACACTGTGCTTCAGCAGCCTTCGCCCTGCTGGTCACCATTTCCTCCTGGGAGGGAGTCGCGGTGTGGCCTTCACTCTTGCCACACTGTCCTTATTTCTGCTTCTGGTATTGTAGCAGTGTTGGAGTGGTGCTGTCTATCAAACGGTTTTTTTACCTCCTCCTGGCATCTTTCTGGGTTTTGGGGTTTCGGAACAATCATTGGGGTCCTCAGTTGTGCCATCAGGGTTCCCCATCAGATGAGTCTTTAGTACTTTGCAGTTTTTGAGGTAAGAGTTGGAGTCGTTCTGACGAATAATTTGCTCCATAGGTTCGCTCACACCTTTGTAGTACGTCAGGCTACCATGGGTTTTGCATTCATGGGATCTCATACTAGTGGTTTCTTAATCATTCTGTTGAGGAAACTTGGGGGGGGGGGGGGATAGCCCAACTTGGTGAAAACGGCCTTCGCTTGTAGAATGCGGGGCCACGCAGTGTCAAGGCCAGTAGCCAAATTGACCATGCAAATCACCTCAATAAGAGCAATAGAATTAAGCTGTGGTCCTGGATGTAGGGAATGCTGTAGTCAGTTGCGGAAAGTTTTTGCTATGGTTGGCAATGTTATGAGCCTTTTACGATTCTGGTAAGCATTGCATCTAGGAAGGGCAGGGTTCCATTGGCGTCCTCTTTGGGGGGGGTGAAGGCTAGATCATCATTCACTGAGCTCTGAGAGGAGTTGGTTTGTCTCATTCAACTCCTCCAAGACAAACTAGAAATTGAAAAAGGCAAATTGCCAGAGTCGGAAAAGGCCAATTGCACTAACAACTATCGAAAACCTTCAGCAACTGACCGTGGCGTCTCCTATGACTCTGAGCATCCAGGACCGCAGCTTAAGTCTGTTGCTCTTAATGATTCGCATTTGTCTAGTGATCGTGACACTGCGTTGGCCCCACATTCAACAAGTGAAGGCAGTTTCATCAAGTTTGGCTGCCCCCACTCCACCCACCTCCCAGTTGTCAACAGAATGATTACGAAAACACTAGGAATGAAAGCCGATGAAAAAAACCACAAGCAGTGGAAAGACGTGCGTTTGAATGCAAAATCCATGGGAGGCCCGATGTACCGCAAAGGTGCGAGTGAGCCGCTCCAGCAGATTCTTCGTCAAAACCACTTTTATTCTTACATAATAATTTCCTAACGACTGAAAACTTTCCTGATGGGGAAACCTGATGACCCCACTTAGGAGCCCAAAGAGTGTTCCAAAACCCAGAAAGATTCCTGGAATAGGACGGAACAATCAAAGACCACCTGTTGAGACCATCAGTCCAACACAGCTACAGTATCTGAGGCAGAAATAAGGCCTGCATAGCAATGAGTGAGGGTCACAATGTGACACTGGGAGGAAAGGGCGACCAGCAAGGCGAAGGCTGATGAAGCCCATAATATTGCTACCACGAAGAAGGGAGTGTACCAGGTTCCATGTGGTGGGTGAGATGCTGTTTACTTAGGCGAGACAAGCCGCGAGGTGAATAGATGGTTGAAAGAACACATTTCGGCTACAGTGAATGAGGACCTGTCAAACGGCATTGCATCAGATCATAAAGAGACCAACATGTGTATAGCTGGAAAGGCAACACCGCCATCACTCTCCTTGTGGCTAATTATGAGAGAGATTAGCATATAAGAGCCCTAGAGTCGCTTTCGATTCAGCATTCAACGACTCATTGTTATGGTGAAATGAAAGTAGGGAACAATTATACAAATACAGCATAACGTCCGATAACATTACATTTTAGCAGGTAACCCAGGAAAAAGGTTGGTGATCCTTGTCACCTTTATCAGAAGTGGAGTGTTGTTTGAGACCAAGACAGGTAAAACTAGGAAATACAAATCTTGGCTCGTAGCCATATTGGTTCCAGATGGGGTTTTTTCAGCACACAGGTAACCGGAATAATTTTAAAATGTCACATCGCTTACTTTGAAAATTCGAGTCCATGTTTACGTTTTGTACGCTTAGATTTCAAAATAAAGGATATTTACCGTTCCAATATCCTTGCAAATTTTCGACAGTCAGGCTTTCTGGAGTTGTAGGGGCTCAGAACGACGGTCTTCATCAGGTACCACATCACCGCTTACTTCGTCGTGAACGTTTGTCTGCTTTCGTTCGTCTGCTGCTATCGTTCGTTGGAATGCTGCGCGAGGCCATAGCCTCCGTAACTTGCAGGCCAGCCATTTCTCCTGCAGCAACTTATCAAACTCTCCTCTCAGCAGGAACTGAATGTTTGGGTTTGAAGGTCCCTGCATATTCATCAGCACAGCCTTCTCTCGGCTGTGGTGTTGAATAGCCAAGGATTCTAGGCTTCTAAGATGCACATCATTGTTAGAGTTGCAGTTGAGGAGCGTCACAGTGTCTTCCCAGTTGATTTGGTGTCTAGTTTCCTTGTGGTGGACTGCTATGCCATTCGTTACAACTTCATTCCTGGTGTCTGCCATGTGCGGCTTGACTCTCGTACGTATACCTTTTCGTGTCTCTCCCACATAACGGCATCACTATCCCCACATGGAACTCGGTAAATGCCTTCACGGGTGTTTTTTATGTGCTTCAGGGCTTCATCTTCTTGCTCACTGGCTTCACTTTTTTTTCTTGTTATGGCATTGGGATAGGCATGCTTTTTCATCAGGTGATCCTTCAGGCCCTTTGTGTTCTTGACGTACGACGTAAAACCATTTTTTCTAAGTACACCTTGGACTTTGTCTATGGCGCCTTCCATATACGTCACTGCCACTCTTGGTCCTTCTTCCTCATCCTTATTTTTGTGTCGGTGGTCTGCCTTCCATACTCCAGCATTACTTAAGGCACTCCTTACGCACATTTACACGGAATATGAAGGAGTCACGTTTTGGCAGACCAAGGGTGCCCTGATGGGGTACTCGTGCTCACCAGTGGTCACTGAAATGGTGCTCCAGCACCTTGACGCCTTTATTGTTAAATCCTTTCCTGAAATGAAGCTATGGAGGAGGTTTGTGGATGACGCTATTTCCATACAGAAGAAAGGGTAGTCCGCCAATGTGCAACGGGTGCTAAATGCGTGTACTGAGGATCTTAGCTTCACGTATGAAGAAGAAGTGAAAAATAAACTACCATTTTTAGATGTCGTACTGGAGAGAACAGAGAGTGGCAGGATTGTTTACCAGCCTTACCGTAAACCGACAACAGCAGGTAGGAGTATCCCCTACAACTCAGGACACCCGGTAGGTCAGTTAAAAGAAAATTGCCCGGAATGAGTTCATCAGAATGGTGCAAAACTCGGCGAGCCTAAACGTAGCAAGGAAACATCTGTACGAGACCAAAGGAAAGTTTGTCGAGTTAGGCTATCCACCCGGGTGCCTAAACCGAATAATTAGTCAGCAGTAGGCATGAAGAAAGCTGGAGTATGGAAGGCAGACCACCGACACAAAAATAAGGATGAGGAAGAAGGACCAAGAGTGGCAGTGACGTATATGGAAGGTGTCACAGACAAAGTCCAAGGTGTACTTAAAAAAATTGTTTTACATCGTAAGTCAAGAACAAAACACAATTGGCCTGAAGGATCACTGATGAAAAAGCATGCCTATCCCGATGCCATAACAAGAAAAAGAAGTGAAGCCAGTGAGCAAGAAGATAAAGCCCTGAAGCACAAAAAAACACCCGCGAAGGCGTTTACCGAGTTCCATGTGGGGATTGTCATGCCGTATGTAGGAGAAACAAGAACAGGTATACATACGAGAGTCAAGGAGCACATGGCAGACACCAGGAATGAAAATGAAACGAATGGCATAGCAGTCCACCAAAGGAAACTAGACACCAAATCAACTGGGAAGGCACTGCGACACTCCTTAAGTCCAACTCTAACATTGATGTGCATCTGAGAAGCCTAGAATCCCTGGCTATTCAACCCCACAGCCGAGAGAAGGCTGTGCTGATGAATATCCAGGGACTTTCAAACCCAAACATTCAGTTCCTGCTGAAAGGAGAGTTTAATAAGTTGCTGCGGGAGAAGTGGTGCACTGGCCTGCAAGTTACAGAGGCTATGGCCTCGCGCCGCATTCCAACGAACGATAGCAGCAGACGAACGAAAGCAGATGAACGTTCGTGGTAGCCTGATGATGACAGTCGTTCTGAGCCCCTCCAACTCCAGAAAGCCTGACTGTCGGAAATTTGCAAGGATATTGGAATGGTAAATATACTTTATTTTGAAATGTAAGCGTACAAAATGTAACCATGTAACTGGAATAATTTTTGAACCCCAAAAAATCTTACTTGGGTATGCTACAAACACCTATTTTCAGGTTACCGGTTACCGGTTTTTGCATACCTATTTTCAGGGCTAAATGACTTAATAACCAGTATTTTGTCATTGAACTTGGTTGTTAATAGTTTAATGCACACATTTAGAACTTACTCAAAGTTTTAATTTTAATAATAAAAAATTAAACATTATGGCTATTCTCTCAACTCTGCAATAAAATTCCATATTCACGAGGTCATGATTTTGGCTTTGTGGTTAAAATACTATTTACTTACTAGCTGGCTCCCGCATGTGTGAGCGAAATATTTTACTGGGTGGCATGAATTGAAAACAGACACTGACTGCTCCCTGTCACTCCTCGAACCCCCCTGCCTTCTCGCATTCGGCATTGTGTGGTCATAGTTCCACCTGCAGCCGCTCCGGTACCCCTGTACTTCCCCCGCACAACTGCCCATCTTCCCCATTGCGTGGTCGAGTCCCCAACCCCCCCCCATCCCTGCTCCCCCTCCCTTGGAACTCCTTGTGTTTGGTCTTCTTAGAGAAGTAAATAGCGTTTTCAATGGAGGGCGTCACTAATTCTCGGTGTGGTTGAATTGACTGTTTCTGTGTTTTGATACCAAGCGCGACAAGCCCACAACAATGATTGTGCATGCAGTGATTGTTACTCAGTCAACTTTGAAAGTATTCAACTTGGCTCTAATAGCCAGCATTATTGAAGCAATATTTCGTTTGTTACTGACTGTTTCAGGGCACACCAGTTCACATTGTCGGCCGCTCGCCCTTTTTCTTTACCACCGTACCAAAAATGAGCCTGCTCGCCCTCTTTCTTTATAGTCATCTTGAGAATCGAAAACACAATACCACAATAGGAGAACACTGTTGAGTTCTTCTTTAAATTTATTGGTGAAATTGTCGTTCACTTTCTTCGGAATGTTTTATGCACTAGGTAATGGTCGCTACATCGTGTGGCGTAAACAATTTCGTAAGCACGTGCTTTAGACACCACTGATCTCAACTGCGCGTTTTATCTGGACTGCTCATTTGTTGTCAAGGATGACGGCTAGATTCGGCTTAACGAGTTGGCAGATGTTTTCATATGCTGGTCTTGTTATATTCATGAGGGGTACTTGTTTGTTGGCCAGATGTTTAATGGCGAGTGAATCAAGGGCTCTACGGTGAAAATCATTGTGGGTGTTTGATTTAAGCAAAATAGTGGATTTGTCCCAGGCGATTTCATGTTTTGTTTTAAGGTGGTGGTGTGCAATGCCATTTGTCAATACACCATTAACAGTGTCACTGATATGCTCTTTGAGGCGCTCTTGTAACATTCGGTGTGTTTCTCCTGCATATATCGTATTGCATTCAGCACAACTCGTTAAGCCGAATCTAGCCGCCATCCTTGACAACAAGTGGGCAGTCAGTCCAGATAAAAAGCGCACTCGAGATCAGTGGTGTCTGAAGTGCGTGCTTACGAAATTGTTTACTCCACACGATGTAGCGACCATTATCTAGTGTGTAAAACTTTCCGAAGAAGGTGAACGATAATTTCACCAAAAATTTAAAGAAGAACCCAACAGTGTTCTCCTATTGTGGCATTGTGTTTTCGATTGTCAAGATGTCTACTGCATACCATTGTAAACGCCAATTGCCGGTTTTCGCTATTTCTTTATAGTGCATCACATCCCAACTAATCATGTTTTATATATATATAGGTCACCGTTTCTTAAAATTTGAATAGGCTGTCTTAAGCTCACGATAAAAGCTAAGAATGGATTATTGTAACGCTATGAAGCTGAAGTGAAGGAGTAAAGTTACACAATATTTGTCAACCGAGGTTTGAGGTTAAATTTTTACCAATTTGTAAATCAGTAATACAGCATTTGAATATCAGCACTTCAGCCATCAGGAGCAGACTGGCAAAGGAGATAGGCACAAAGATTACGAAAGCTTACAGAAAGAGGGAAGGTACACAAGACGGACACTTGGGGACTGCTGAAATGTCCACAAAACTAAGTTTTTCTTTTCATAACTAAATAATAATGGCCGTTCCGATACCACGTTTTTGAATGACGTACTGACTACTGATATTAGCATGCAGTATTGCGCAAAACCTATATGTTTTGCTTAGCAGACAAAACAACTAAAAATAGAACCATAACAATAGCTGACTTAAATCAAAACTTTCTGAATTTACAAACACGTAGTGGCCGTTTATGCTGACAGACAAATAAACAGGAATTAATTTGGAAATGACAGCAAAGCTTTGTTTAGATAACAAATAATTGTACAATACAGTTTGTTACACAGCCACATAAAAAAAGGTACCATGGGATATCCTACTAAATAAATTTGAAGGGCAATTACATCCATTTTGACATGCATGTTTTGCTTTTGGATCACTTACACAATAACTAAACACAAGAATTGTGGTAGGAATACGTTACGTACGTTCGATACAACAATCTAATTACTGCATCAGTAAAACACATAATGGGTACCGCCATTGTTTCGCACGGAATAACCAAAATTAATGCTGACTGATGGAGCCGCTGTTCTGTGAGAAGCCCACTGAGATAGCTGTGTTGGCTCAAGTTTCTAACGGCCTTAACTGGCCACTACTGTCGTGCTGTTCGCTTACCACTAATTTACAGAAAAAACAAGGGTGTAGGGGTCGAACATGGACTTCTCTTTGAATCTACTAGAGCCGAATAACTTCATTTGAGAATGAAAATTTTTTTGTCTAGTTCGCAAGAGGGCGTTACCGATAGATATTGGCCACCCAAATTTGTGCATGTGTTGGAGCTGCATTTGGACACAAACTGAATGAGTTTGTTGCAAGGAAGCAACTGCACGAAAAAATCTTCATTCTCAAATGAAGTTATTTGGCTCTAGTAGATTCGAAGACAACTCCATGTTCGACCCCGCCCCCTTTTTTTCTTTAAATAAGTGGCAAGCGAACAGCATGACAGTAGTGGCCAGCTCAGGCCGTCAGACGCTTGAATTAATCACAGCTAACACAGCTATCTCGGTGGGCTTCCCACAGAACAGCGGCTTCACCTGTCGGCTGAGTCGAAACAGAACAACTCCATATATCGGCATTAATTTCGGTTGTTCCGCGCGAAACAATAGCAGTACCCATTACGTGTTTTGGTGATGTAGTAATTAAATTGTTGTATCGGACGTACGTAAAGTATTCTTACCGCAATTCTTGTGTTTAGTTATTGTGTCAGTGATCCAAACGTAAAACATGCATGTCAAAATAGATGTAATTGCCCTTTAACAGTAAACAAACATGTATCTCGTCAGTGCAAAGTCATGAAAAAAATAATGAGGATTAAAAATCTTAAATAAGGCTTCGCCCACATCTTTTAACTCAGGTTTTAAATTTTGAATGTACCTCAAAAAGAGGCCACGAGTACGCTATTGAAATATTAAAAAAATATTAAAAGGACATTCCACCAAGCGCCATTTTTCTCGATCCTTCACATCAAGTATGGCCCCAATATTTCCATACCGTTAGTCATTCCCTTGCTAAAAATCCGTTTTAAAATGTGGCGTCTAGGAGATTTTCTGTTGAATAATAATTAACTATATTTATCGCCTCCCGCAGTATACGATGCTTTGCGCGCTTACAATGACCATGCCATTTCATCTCCGTGTGTGCATGTACTAATTTTCTAATAATAACCAGGAAAACAAAAATCTAAAAGACTAATGCGGTAAAAGTTTAAAATTAATTATTCCAATAGATCGCCGAAGCAAAATTATAAGATACTAGCCTAGAAAATTATAAATTGTGATGTTAAAATACGTTCAGGTTTGTGACGACACAATCTTTAAGGGTGACTCTCAGATAATGTCAAATTTCTTGTCCCGATTGTCTTACCAAAACAATTTCTTGTTTTCTGAGTAATTTTTGGTACTCAAATGATGAGCGACACTTATAGAACATATACGAACGATATTAATAGCTAAAGTAAACGGAGATAAGTTGTCAGTTATGCTTTAATGACGAAAGTATCATTAGATTCATTACCATAACGCGTCCCACACCCATGAGACGTAACTTGCATACAACATTCGATATGCAAAATTGCCTCAAAAAATTACAAGTCCTTCCATTCTATTTTTTAAAAAGTGTTGAGTATTTAAAATCTGCTGGTGTTATGGCAATTGTAGACCTGAATTTTTGTAATTTGCCATTTTTATGCCTGTTCCAAACTTCTACCATCATTACCGTAACGCTCATTGTTAATTGTCCTAGGCATCAATAGATGTCAGACAATGTTACAAGCACTGTTACAAGCATTATTGGCTATAGAGCTGATACATCATGCAACAATTCGGCAGCACGAACTCATCGTATTGTGTAGGAAAAGCAACAAAAGGCTAGAACCAGGAGGGTGTAAATAAGACCCTCCTATCATTACCATACCCTGTACGAAATAGTTACGTAAGCATGTAAACCCAGAAAATTACCTTAGGTACTTTTATTGAACATGGACGTAGCTGAAACTAACGTTAGGCTTAACATCTACTTGGTGATTTAAATAGAAAGTGGAGGAATCTGTCATATCATCATTACCATCATGCAACATTACCATCATTTCAGCAACAAAAATTGTTATGGTAATGATTTAACATGATGGTAATGACGCGCATATTGTGCGGGGAGGGGAGGGGAGGGGACACTAAAGGAAGATTTTTAAACTAAAAAATTTTACTGTAAAGCTTGTAGGATATTTCCAGTTAGTTACAAACACTTGATTTTCAATTTGATTTAACTGAAATTTCAGTAGCAATGTTATTCTCAGAAGTGCTAGTCATTACCATCGCAGTTATGTCATTACCATAACAGTGCATGTTTTCATCGCCTTATTACACTCCATAATCATTACCGGGTGCTACGGCTCAGAATCAGTTTCATTTTATTGGGGCAAACAATAATAAAATACTTACTGTCTTCTTGGCATCAGAATAAGTCAATAAACGAAACTTTTTGATGTTAATATTTGGAAAATTACAATATCAATTACAATATATAAAATTACTAACGTCAACCCATGCAAGTCAAAGAACTATTGAAAGCAGCCATAAAACAGAGCGTGATGGTAATGACATTTTTTCTCATTCAACACCATTCTAAGGCCCATAACTTGTTATTGGTGAAATTTGTTTCCTTGCAAGTCATAAATTAATGCAAAATAGCCTTTCTACGTGCAGAAAATACAAAATTTAAACAGTTTTGTGATAATAAAAATTTCACTTTTCCAAAAGTGAAAATTTGACATTATCTGAGAATCACCCTTACCTTGATGCTGTTTCGTAAACTATTCCCAAAGCCAATCGAGACAGCAGCTACCACCCCAGCCGACCTTGGCACTAGTAAATACGCGGATGGTGATCTGCGTGTGTGTGTGTTATAAGGCAGGCGGAATGTTATAAGGCATGCCGGATGTCCCTTTAACACTTTTTTACAAATTGGGTGATATTTGTAAACTTCCATTACTTTTATTATAAACAAATTTACAACTTTACAGAACTTTATGTGGCATGATACAACTTTTTGAAGGTTCCTTAAAGCAAACTAAGTGCATAGATATTCAAAATACGTGTAATTGATTATACACAATTTCTAAAGTTGAGAAAGTTGTTTTAGCAAAACTATCTCTTTACCTTGAAAAAAATTCCTGTGATCTGAGCATTCAAGTTAAGCTTTCAGCATTTCACTTCCAAATGCTTGAAATTTTATCGTGTTTGCTAGTTCTTGCACATAAAACCACAGCAGATGTGTGTTGATATTTGACCAGAACTCCAGCTTGCAAAACCTCTGTGCATCTGTTAGTCATTCATAATGACCATTACACTCTTGGATGAGCTCCATGAAATACGCATACTCAAAATGCCAATCTTGTATGTATTTGTAATGACTTGTTTTTCAAAGCTATTTTGTGGTAAACATGTTTTAAGACTGGCTTCGTTCCTTGCACCCACATAGTTAGTGCTTATTTCAACTGCAGAAAGAAACGGAAGTGTAACTATCTTGTGAGCAAGGTGGAATGTTATGCAATGTAAAAAAAAAAAAAAGGCTTGGTTTACGGGTGAGGTTGCAAATTAAAGCTCCAGGCAGCCAGGTATTGTATTTCATTTTTTTTATTTAACTGACCACATTTCTGTTTCATGTAAAGCTCAATGGTTTAAGAATATGTAGTTAACCTAAAAAAATATATTTTGCAAATGTATTATTTAGTACATAGTATTAAACAGTTTTTTTCAGGTTTTACCAAAGAACTTTCTAATGGTTTGAGCTAGAAAAATTAAATTTGCATCATTGAAATGCTAGTTTCGAGCTGATTAAAATGACATATTGGAATGAGAACATCGGTCTAAATTTGGTGAAAATTTGTTTGTTTCCAAAAGTGGAAAGCAACATACAAACACACGACTTTTGTTTGTATATTGCAGGTTTAAATAACTTTTGGCATAATTCCTTGTTTTCTTCTTGTGAAATCAGAAAAATGTTCACATTGGCCAACAAGGTAATACCCCAGTTTGGATTTTAGTCTGTACTTCCAAAGCCTTTTGTCTTTTGATTAACCAGCTGTGCTAAACCAAGGCATGCCAGGCACAAAAGGACTCACAAAGAGTACCAAAATGACCTAAAGCTAATAGTAAATGGGCACGGATAATTTGATTGTGTTGAAATCACAGATGAGGTTACATCAGTCATGCCAGTCAAATTCATGTTAATGAGGTTTTGTAGTTTTTTTTTTTTTTGTGGGAAGCTATTTTTGAACAATCAAGAAATTTTAACTGCAAAGAAAATTTCAAAACCTGCAAAAAACTTCAGACAAAACATTAAAGCACAGACTACTCTTAGGCCAACATGCTAAAGTTCTTATGAGACAAACATGTGAGTCGGGCAAGCAAATATCACAGGACTAAGCCTACAGAATCAATGAACACAACTTAAAAAAACCTCAAATTTGCACTGAGGAAGTTCTTCTCGCAGCTGATGTAGTTAAAGAAATGTAATGGAGTAAATCGCGCAAATCGTGCATACCGCGATACACACATAATAATTTTCCTGCGTGCACAACTCACGTAAATAATGATAGCAAACTGTCCACGAGTCCATTTTACTGAACCGTTACACATGGGCGACTAAGCTTACATCAAAATTCGATGTTTTCCAATATCAAGTGCAGATAGTTTACAATGAAAATAGACGAATACCGACACATAACTTTTACAGATAGTGTTGGGATGTCCTACCTGTGGATCTCGCATGTGTAACGCTTCATCTACAATGTATTGCACATCAGTAACAGCAGGATACCTCATGAGATAGCTAAGGCAAGTTGCATAGTCACTAGATAACACTGCAACAAACACATGTAACTCGTATCAGTTATGACTTAACACTGCGAGGCTCAACCATGAGCGTATTAAGAGTTATGAACTAGAGTGTGGAACTGCTTTAAGATGTAGCCTACTGTTTCAACACAACATGGACAAAAGCGCCAAATTTAGCCAACTTTTTTACTACAAAATACATTGTAATACAATTTTTTTTTAAAAAGATACTTAAAAAAATCGTTCATGTCATCATAGCTCTATTTTTTAGATGACCTGATGCTGGGTAGAATTTTTGTTTAGAATAATAGTGCTTACAAGTATACATCACGTGAACTATGTGGCTCAGACAAACATTAGTTGAATTCATGAACTCCTGGCCCTTATAACACAAAAATAGCATTTTTTTTTTAAGAAAAAGAAAACAAACTGTTATGTTTTTTTTTTTGTTGCTATTGTATCTTTTAAGTCTGTATGAGACAAAATACTTAAAAACAGGATAGTAGGCCGTTTAAAAATAAATTTCTCAGGCATCGCCTCACTGACTAAAACCTGCTGCACAAACCTTTTTCTCTTTTCATTCTTTGCATGCCGTGTAAAATGGGTTTTTAAGGCTGTCACATGAGTAACAGAATTATTCAAATGTTTTGCATCGCAAAGTAGATAAAAGTTCTTAGCTCGACGCAAGTTATAAATTTCCCATATCCCAAAAAATGTTGTTTACAAATTAATGGCTGAAGATACATTAGGCACCCTTGATAAGCTATAGAAAACTTCAGATACGGTTCTGAGTAAAAAAAAAGCGTCTTCGACTCTTCGTTAAAAAAAATGCTTTACCTGTTAAAAAATACACAAGAAAATGCTTAATATAAAAAGAGTCATTAAAGTGAATGCATAATATTCAAGAGTGATGCAAGAAAAAAAAGTAGAAAAAATCTCCCAAACTCCAAATTGGAGATACACAAAACTTTAAAAGCAGCAATTAACAAAGGCGTAAGTTAGACCTCTTGTCTGTGGCTACCCATCCCAAACAATAGAGCATTCAAACTTCATTGACATCTACGGTGATATACATAACTTTAAAACAATCATTGAAAATCATTACTGGAACTGCCTGTTTAGTGAGAGTTTTACTACTTTTGTTAATTGTAGACCCCATTTTTTCCACGAATGGGATTTGCTTCAGATGCTGTAACAGCTACATTATCAACTGTTGTAAAGGTTTCGGAAATGCTCTTTTAGTTTAAATGCAGTGCAGAAGCAATCAAGCCATCTACGTTACTCCCACCCCTTATCAAGGCTTTCCTACTTTGTAAGTTTGTTATCAATACAAGGATGCTCAAATACAGAAATTGTAATATACTTACATAAATGTCTAATAAACTTTAACATGGCAATGAAAATATATTCCACCAAATCAAAGGTAATGCTGTCTGCAAAGATTACATCCCAGATGACTAGAAGATCTTGTAAAGGATATTCACGACCAAACAGCAACCGCAACCAACGTCTATGAAAGCATTCAATGTTATTTATTAAAAAAAATTACTAGTCGTCGTCGTCGCAGTAGCATAAAATATAGTAGTTTACAATAAACACATTAATACCTAATAATAAAAGCTACAACTCGGCAGTGCCAAAGCTTTAGCACGTAAATTGTTAAGTCTTCAGTAATTTTGTGATTGTGAAGATTTTTAAATGACCAACTTACCAGTCTCTGTAATCGTTTTTACTTGAGCCTAAGGTGTACCATTCCCCCCCTGATAAATTACAGTTTTCGCCTTACACTCAAACGCATAGTTTTTTCTTCGTCCGTTTTATCGAAAACTGTTGAACAGTGGTAATTAATATCACGTTGATAGATTAATTAGTTCCCAAATTATTTACCAAAAACCGAATTATGTCCCAAAAGTGCCCGGGGTTTGATGAGATCCCTAACAGCGTGATAGGGGATCAAGGTAGCCAAGCGCGGAATTCGGTCCTCAGATCTCTAGGGTAGAAGTAACAACTGACCAAAATCCGGCACCCATCACCTCTGTTACTCATGGCTGTCTACGTCAGATTGGAGCATGGTCCCATCACTTAATACATCTTAATGGTTCAAACTGTTTCATGGTTTATTCCGGTATAAAACGGGGAAAATCTTCGTGAAGGAATATAAGCGACTCGAGCCCTCTGGATTACCATGGTCACTCTCCGCCCCTCCAACATGTTTGGACAGCAAACATCTACTCTTACTCTTGACTAGCATAGTGAAGTAATGTTTAAGCGGAATCCATCCCACTAGACCATCTGGGGTCACAAACTAAATTCCAACTCATATATGCTCATCGGGCCTAATCCAACATGGCACCAATTACACAGAGGAAAGGGCAAAAACAAACTACCAACCGTAGTCACAGTTAGGACGATAAGGGAAGAAGATGTAAAATTAACAAAAACCATAAAAGGGAGCACAAGAGAGTGTCATGTCACAGTCAACAACAGGAACCGAGGCTTTTAACAAAGCAAAAGTGAAATAGGAATGGATATTTGGACAACCAGATTGCCATCAGCCCAGCTGTGTGTGATCTACTGGCCCAGTAGGTCCCAGGACGGGATATAGATTAGGGACCTCATTAAAGCACAACATTCTTGATGGAGCTGTGATATAATGAGGTAGACATCGTTATTGCTAGGCCCGGGGGTACGTAAGGTTCGATGTGTGACGGGAGAAAAACGAAAATTTTTAACTAGTGAAGATTAGTTTTTACGTACCTAAAATACTTACCTTCAGTAATATTGCTAAAACCACCTTTTTACGCTATTTACTGCTCGCTTATGAACTAAAAACGCCATTTTTTATGTTCTCCTTAAACTTTTCTCCACCACCGCCAGGTGGCGCTGCACGTCCCCACCGACATCAGCACCCCCACCAGGTCAACCCCATCACTTTTTCATGAACACTCCGGTC
The DNA here is from genome assembly GCA_023313725.1 of Lithobius niger. Classification (NCBI taxonomy): domain Eukaryota; kingdom Metazoa; phylum Arthropoda; class Chilopoda; order Lithobiomorpha; family Lithobiidae; genus Lithobius; species Lithobius niger. Next base: position 15,165 of record JAHWFP010114915.1, on the reverse strand, counting down.
CAGTGAATGCGGGGAGGCGGGCGGGTCCTTACTGAAAGTAAGTATTTTAGGTAAGTAAAAAAATAATTTTCACTAGTTAAAATTTTCGTTTCTTACTTCCTGCAAATACTTACCTTCAGTAATATTGCTGAATTCGTCAGATAGGAGGCGGAAATCACCACCCCAACAAAGGCCCCAAGAGAACACAAATACTAACACTCACATCGCCCACTACAACATAAATAAAGGACCAATTCGAAATCAACTCACCTACACCACCAGGTGTCCAGCGACACCACGCCACAATTGGTGAGCGGGCCATGGTCCCCCATCAACGGCCGGGCGCTGTAGCCCATCGCCAGGCAGCATCTCCGCTTCATCCTCGAGAACGAGGTTCACAAGACCACAAAACCGGTTAGCTCCACCAGAATTTCCGTAACGGAGCACAGCCAGAATTGACACATTGAAATAGACACACCGACCCAGGCTTCACTCTCAGAAGGACTGGCCCGCAACTACATGGCCTCTCACATCATCTCCACCGTCCAGGCCACTCGTGTCTCGTAAATAATGTTGAACAAACGTGGTGCGGTGGCGCCAGGAGTACGCTGCGACCACTTCGTCCAGCGGCGTCCCACACCCATAGGCCCATGAGGCCGCCAATGCGCACAACTCATGTGCCCTAATGTCAGGAGGCAAATCGACGTGCTGCTGGCCTGTCTCGTATGCACGCCTGACCACTGCACAAATCCACCTGCCCATTTTAAGCGGCGTAAGGCCTCTATCACACACCTCGCCCGAAGCGGGGGTCAATATCCAGAAACAGGGGAGTGGGGTGCACACTGTCCGCCCCCTCGTGGATCTTCAAGAGCAACCTATCCGTAATGGCAAGGTAATATCGTAGCACTCGCACCGGGCATTGGCGCCGCTCGTCGTCTTCCAAGGGGAACAACCTCCCCAAGGCCTTGATGGACACAGGCCGCGGTGTGACCCCAGGATTATAGTTCTTAGCAGGCAACCGGGCAGGAAACGTAAATGATACCTCAGACCAATTCGCAGCAAAACCCACATGCCCCTCGTCTCGGGAGAATGCTGCCAACTCACCCTGCCTGGCAGCGGACGCCAGAGCCACCAAAAACACCGTCTTCTGAGACAGACAGAGCAGAGACGATGTCTGCGCGGGGTCATATGGCGGCTCCATTAGATTGTGTAGCTAACGGCAGGTTCCAACAGGAAAACAACTTGACTTGCCCGGGTCTGGCGATCTCGAAGGCCGTCATCTACTTCGTGAGGAAGGCATTGGACACTGACTTGATGGTATACATCAGAACAGAATTGATGGCTGAACAGTATCCTTTGATGGTGCTGGGGAAGAGACCTTTCCGAAACGGGGCTTCAAAGAAATTGGTGAAGGCGGCCACCCGAAGGACCACAAGGGTCGCAGGCATTTGCACCGCACCAAGTCACCCACTTTTACCATTTAACGTTGTACTTCTTCTCGGAGGAATCCCGAATGAGCCCCAGCAACCTCTCCGCCACTGTGGAGGAAAAACCCCGCAACCTGAGATGATCCTTCAATGCAGCCACCCGTGAAGATGCAGGATGGCAGGGTTCGGATGGGATGTCGTGCCCTGGTGCTGGGTGAGGAAGCGGTCCGTGATTGGTAACTGTCTCGGTGGTTCCTTGCTCAATTTCCACAGATCCGTGAAGCAGAGAGCTGCTGGCCACCAGGGTGCAACGAGAATGAAGCGACCACCGAATCTGGTTCAACGACTTCTGCAGTAGCCGAAACGGAGGAAACAGGTACGCGTTCAAACCTCTCCAGTCCAGACACAGTGCATCCGTAGCCCACGCTAGATCGTCGGGAAACGGGGACACAAAGCATGGGAGCTGGGTGTTGTGCGTGGCAAACAGGTCCAAGGTCGGTTTTCCCCAGGACTGAAACATCATGTGGCACACCGATGGGTCCAATTTCCACACTGTGGTCAGAATACGAGTCCTCCTGGAGAGTTCGTCGGCCCAAACATTCAAGGCATCTGCAATGTGGCGAGGGACGAGGCGAACTTCGTAGCGAAGGCAAGTCTCGAACAGGTACGATGTCTCCTCCATCAGGGACCGAGAATGAGTCCCACCGCCCCTCCTGATGTAAGCAACAGCCGTGGTGTTGTTGGTCATCATGCCAATCGTGCCCCCGCATATTCTCTTTCCCCACGCCTTGACAGCATACCGGACGGCACGAAGCTCCAACACGTAGATATGAAGACTGGCCTCTTGTTGACGTCCAAATCCCCGATGTCATCTCGTCTGCGAGGTGCGCACCCCAGCCAGCGGTCGAAGCATCCGTAAACATCAGCAGCGAAGGCACAGGTTCTCGCAGGGGAACCCGTGCCGCTAGTTTCTTCCTCTTTGTCCACCACAGCAGGCTGCTCACCGGAAGATTGTGCAGAGGTACTTTGTCCTCCCAACTGGTACGCGGCCACCGTTCTTCGTTCCGGAACCAGTGGATCGGCTTGGCGCGCCACTGTCCCATCGGAACCAACCTGGCGTTCGAGTCGATGGTACCTATCAAAGAAGCCAGCTCCAGTGCCGACGCAGATTCCCCCCGAAGAAAATCCAGCACCGCTGCCCGGGTCTTCAGAATCCTGTCCATGGAAGGCCTGACTCTCATACGCGCGGTGTCGAACGCTGCTCCCAGGAATATGAAGTCCACCGCTGGCTCGAACCGGGACTTCGGCACGTTGATTCCCAGGCCTAAGTGGGCGAACAGTGAAAGAGCTTGATCCAGATGCTGACATAAGACATGGCGGGACACATGGCGCAGCAGCCAGTCGTCTAAATACACGTGAGCCTTCATCCCATGGACGTGCAGGTGACCAATGACGGGCTTCATCACCCTCGTAAAGAGGAATGGCGCCGTGGTGAGTCCAAACGGAATGGCAGTGAACTGGTAGGAGGCCTTCCCCGCAACTACACGGAACTGGTGCCGAACCGAGGGACACAGTGAAACGTGGAGATAGGCGTCCTGAAGATCGATCGAGATGGTCAGCTCGTTGCTCCGAAGGGCGTCTGGAAATGTTCTTTGGCCAAGTGAGCGTTGAGGCGACGTAGGTTGAAGATGAGACTCGTCCCACCGCCCTTCTAGAACACGACTCTGGCGGGGCTTCAATATCCTGGTGAGTTCGGCGCGCGCTCTAAGGCTCCCTTCTCCACGAGTGAGGCCACTTCTGCCAGAAGGTAGGGGGTTGAGGAACCGGACACCAGGCGGGGAGGCGGTAAGTCTTGGAAGAGACACAAACGGTGGAAGATACCCTCCTCGCAGACTCTCCAGGACGAGCGTATCCATGGTGATGGCTCTCCACGCTTCCACATGCCTGGACAACCTGCCCCCCACCTGACAATGAACAATGCATCACGTCGTCCTCTTCACAGCGGCGACTATTAGTCCCGCTGTGCCAGCGTCATAGTGTCCCTGCCTCCTGGCCACACTAGACACTCATCGTGTGACAACTGATTGCAGAACGCGATAATTTGTCCCGCTGCGTCAGCGTCAAAGCAGCCACCTCCTGACTGCTGAGTGTCACCGATGGTGCTGTGTGCGTCGCCGCTTACCAGCGTTGCAAATTTGTCCATCGAGGCACTTGCAACAGGATTAGCTGGTATAGAAGGAGCGTGGACAGCGCCCGCCTCCAACTGTCCACTCTTAGCATTAAGTTCCGCACAGTTATCACCCCCACCGGGAGCGGTCGTCTTATGCCTTTTACTGTCCCCACTCATGCTTACCACCGTGGACTTACTTTTCACCTCTTTGCTTCCACTGGAGCGGGACTTAGACTTCCGTGTCGCCGGCGACGACGTTGCTGTGTCACAAGATGGCAGCCGGCCCGGTTGCTTTCCGAGAATGGCGACGTCCAAAGATTGCTGCAACTCCAAACCAATCGGGCCCCGGGGCTGCAGTGAAGTCGGCCCGAACTGGTGCAAAACCTCGCCTAAAAACCTGCCTAGTTTAGCATCGAAACCCGCAAACAAACGGCCTTCCAACTCTGGGGCTTTGCGTCAAAAATGCTCCCCGCCGTCGCCGCTGCAATTTCAATAATCCGGTCGTCGGTAACCGCCGTCACATCGTTAAATTCCGTCTTGCACACTCAAAACACCGGAATCCTCTCCCTGGGTTCCCACAGGGAGTAATAAAGGATCGTCCAACTTGTTTGGTAACACGTGGTCGGAATCGGTTGCTATTGTGGCATCGTCAACAATTTGTTTCTCAAAAAAAACCGCCGGCATTTCCAAATCCTGGCTCATGATTTTAAGCCTATCATCCAGTGACTGGTTCTTCAAAGCCTCCTTCTCTCGTTGAGCTTTACGTTGATCAGATTTCTTCCACGTAAACAATATAGACTACACCGTGCTACTATGATGAAGGTCGCAGAGGTCACACACTTTGGCTTGAGAGTCACACGGCCGGCAACCCCTACACAATGGGTGGAAATCCCGCGTTAATTTCGGGTGTTTGCAAGCCTTGCACGATCGTTTCTTCAAATTAGCTTTACACCGAACGTCACATTCGCTCTTAGACATCGTATGTCGTCAAAATAGTTCATCAATTTCCTTGAATTCACACACGAAGCATACAGTAAAAAATCGCACAACCATCCGTGATGGAGTGCTCGAAAATGTGATGGGGTTGGCAGGGTGGGGGCGCTGGCGTCGGTGGGGACGTGCAGCGTCACCTGGCGGTGGTGGAGAAAAGTTTACGGAGAACATAAAAAATGGGGTTTTTAGTTCATAAGCGAGCAGTAAATAGCGTAAAAAGGTGGTTTTAGCAATATTACTGAAGGTAAGTATTTGCAGGAAGTAAGAAACAGGAGGGATGCCTACGTGGTCAATAATGAGCTCAGTTGCAAAAGGGGATACATTTTCGGTGTAACCAAATGACAAGTTTGTTTGCCCTTGCGTGTGGGCCACCTTAAGTTACCTTTTTATACTGTCACCCTTGAAGTCATAGGTTGTACCTATTAGCAACTGCGTAGCAAATAGGTGGTTGTCTCTAACACGTCCATACATAACCAAATTACGTGGTCTACGGCGCAAAGAATTTATAGGGTTGGGGAGGAGAATTTGTAACTAAACAGTCCTTATTAAAACACGTTAGATTCGTCCCCATTAGTTCAGTCCGAGTTTTCAGAGGGCGCCACGTGTTCTATCTGGTAATTTTTGCTTATTTTTCAGCCCAAATCTAAAGTAAACTAAATTACAACTAAGCTAGGCTAAATCATAATTAAATACAAGCTAGTTTCGTTTAGTTTAGTTTAATTTTAGGCTAAAAATTGAGTAGAAATACCCACATAAAACATGTGGCGCCCTCTATAAACTAAGACTGAACTAATGTGAATGTATCCAAAACGTTTCAGTATGGGTCTCAAGTCACAAATATTCTCCCAACCCTATAAATTCTTGACGGCGCTGATGCCTCCGACCTTCAGGTTGCAGTTTAGGCCATCGTTTAACATCAGTGAAGCCGACAGGTTTTTTTTTTGCGGAGTAAGGCACTTCCAAAACACTTTTGGGATAATGAATTGGTCGAAACCATGCACTTTTATACCTCCACCAAGAACTCCCAATTGCAGTAGCGTCACCGGAGGCCATTGCTACACTAACTTGTGATACTATTATTTTTTTTTTACACTAACTTTTGGACATTTTTTCTGATTAATACCCTTTTAACAAGACTTTAATATAGTAAGTGATCAGGGCAGGCTATAAGCCTAATGCACTTGAGATAAGAAAGCAACGTCATTTTTCTTTCGCCTTGGTAAGACGTTGTTAGAAGCACTAGATGCAATATTAACAGATTCGTTACATCTTAAGCATTATTGGGAGCACTGGCTTGTTGGTAATCGACACGACCACCTCAGTTACGGCACGAGTGTTGTCCGGACATTTCACCGAGGCATTGCTTGGACAGAGATTGCTAGTATGTCCAAATCCATAACTGCCCAGAAATCTGGGACACAGGAGGTATGCTCTGGAAACACGGTGACATTCACGGAACACGTGGTCGTTGGCTTTACAAAACACGCAAAACATCTAAGGTGGAACATCTAAGGCGGGTCCTATCGCCGGGTTGTGCGTGTCTCGGCTTGGAAAGGGCTGACAGGTGAGGATAAGGCTAAGCATTGCCTGGCTAAGCATTGCAGCATTGCAAGGCTAAGCATTGCATTGATGCAGCTTAGTTAAATTGTAAAAAGTCTTCAGTTGGGTTTGGCCACAAAACGATCCAGTAGGAGGCTGACGAAATGAGTAGCCCGGTGCAAAGGCATGAGCGCAATTGTAGGGTGAGGCTGCATCATGAAGCTGTTGAATGAAGGCAGCGTAGGAGCCGTACAGTTGTAGTTTTAACAGAGCGCTTAACACAGCCCAGTCGACTTGAACCATACCAAGATTTAGGGCTCGTTCACTAGTTAGCAATGCTTCCTTTGTCATAAGAAGTGCAGACCTATTTATTCCTTTTAATAACCATACACGTGTGTCTGGCTCCATGAGTTGCTAACCTATGGCCAGAATCTCACCTAATAGGATTCTACCTCGCCAGATGTAAGATACCAGATCTACTACTGGGGCCATGGTTATACCCATAGGTTTGCCTCATTTGTACATTTGATGGTAATGGTCCTGGTGACCGAATTCATTATGTAACCATATAGCCACTAATGGGACGTTTTGGAATTATACGAACAATTCTGGCACATTGTCCGCATTAGAATCAAGTGACACAAATTACTCAGATGTTGCCAGTCGGCGATCTCATGTAGCTGCTGCCAGGTCCAAAGGGTTACCACTTAGTATAGGGTAGTCCACTTCTTTTTATCCACGAAGCACTCAACTTATGGTGCCAGAAATGGAAGTTTTCTGCTCCACTAAGGATAACAATGCCTTTATATGTCTTCCCCGTGGGTGGATCAAGGGTGGTCTTTGGTGGAGCCGTGGGCACTATTTGTGCATATGGCCAGTGGTCATTCATCTTGCCAGCTGCAGTCAACCTTTTAGCAGTCATGTGAATCTCAAAACTCCTTTTAACTGTAAGGTCGGATGAAAATACTAAATGATTGGACGTCAACTTGATAGGGTCCACTGCTCTTCTGGTCCTGATACTACGTGGTAATCAGGAGTTTGGTCAGTCCCTAACAGCATGACACGGGATCAAGGCAGCCGAACGTGGAATTCCATCCTCAGAACTCCAGGGTTTTAGTAACAACTGACCAAAACGCGGCACCTGTCACCTCTGCCACTCGAGGCCGTCTACGTGGAATCTGAGCATGGTTCCTATTAAACGTCACTCAACAAATCTTAATCGTCCGAACTGCAAGGTTTATTCCGGGAGAAGTATACATCTACCTCTAAAATGACTGCCGAAAATTTGTGAAACTGATGTTTTTCATGGTTGTGAGATTGAGCATTTCATTGTTGCAAATTTTTCCATTTTTCCAGTCTTTCACAGTGTTTTTAATGGCATGCATTGTACGCTATACTGCGTCTGGCAATACTTAGTGAACACAACTGTTAAGTATGTACTGCAACATGTAGACTGAAGAATGAACGTTAATATGAACTATAACACGGTGTAATGGGGCTTAGGGGGGCCATTAAGTACTCCCAAAATCATGACTCTCCAGATAGTTCACATTACGCAGTGTTTATTCCACGTCAACATTTGCATCTTACAACACTTCGTGGTTGGGACTTGGTGCAGCTCGCCAACCTGCGTACTGCTGCAACCTCGTGCCAGCCAACTGCATGGCGCCAGTCTACGGAAGTGGATCGTCTACATAACTTCCTCTGAATAATTACCTGGGCAGTGCACAGGATTGTGAAATATCGCTAGAATAGGTTGGTAGCGAAAGGCAAGTCGGTGCTCACTGACCCGGCCAGTAATCACAATGGTTTTAGGTTAGAGAGAACATAGTTACGCAGCCTAACCATTCTAAACATATCTGAACTTGAAGAAGTCACATAAGTGAAGACATTGGTTTTGAGCGTGCGTGTACCTGTATACTATTGTTGTTAGATAATGAAGCCTGGACGCCAACACTTGTTAGCACCCTTTTTCTGTCAGAATCCTCCACATGTCTAAAAACACACTGGGGCGACTACTTCCTAATGGTCGGTCTGCCTCGCTTCTGAGACAGACTTGGCGAGACGTTTTGCTTCTCTTAGCCTCTGTTGTTGACTTAGGATGCTCTATGAAACTCCTTGACCTATTCATCGAAGCATTCACACTTTGGTCATTAGTCAACGCTCCTCCATAGATGCATCCAACCACCTTTCCAGCAAAGTATCATGGTCTCCAAAGTGTCATCTTCATGGTTGACCTCTGGTACTGCTGTCATATCCATCGCTATCGCTCACACACGGACATCTAATGGTCTTTTTCTAATTGTGTCAGGGTGTCAGGGCAGTCTGAAGCCATTTGTTTTCTGCTAGGTTGAGTTCCAGCTTTGCTTTTCTCCTCCTTTTTAGGTATTTCATGGTCATCTTCTTTTTTATCCTTACTGCTTGTGTTGTAGGGGTGCTTGGCCTTAGTGGTGGAGTTTTTCTTCTTGTCCTCAAATTGAGGTTCCACTTTCTGCTGTTGTGGGGTCACCTCTTCCCTAATGCAGTTGCTGTCTGGCGGAGGTTTCAACCCAGATTTTAGGTTGGCACTTGTTTTTGAGTAGCTGGAGAAATTCTGTCTTTTAGGTATGGCGTTGAGGGAGTCTGTGAGTCCTGGCACATACGTAAGGGCTATTCTGGGCGTTTCTTGTCTCTGTATGATGTGCTTCGCATTCTGTTGTTCTCTACGTTTTTCTTGCGTGTGTATAGCTCCTTTTATCGCCTCTTCGATGATCTTCCCTGGGTAACCAAGGTTATCTCTCTTTAGCTTTCGACAGGTGTGGCTCAGCTAATTTTCGACGTACCGAATTCCGGACCAGTCTTTTCATTTCCTGTTTAACAATCGAACGTGGTTGTGCCTGTGGGTGGCCCGATGCGAATGGAATCCCTCGAGTTGTAGCTGTAGGTTTGGTGTATGGTTGGAAGGAGAGGAGCTTTCCTTGTCGAGTTACCAGCACGTCCAGGAAAGGCAGCTCGCCATTCTTTTCTTCTTCCTGGGTAAATTGAATTTCAGGTTTCCAGCTGTTTATGAGTTCGAGTACCACATCGGATTCATTTTCATTTGGATGGAGCACACAGCGTCTAAGAAGCGGCCCCAGAACTTGTGATGTGGTCGGCTTTCAGCCACATGCTGGTCAAGGTTTCACATCACAATTTCAGCCAGGATTGGCGAACAAGAATACCCCATGGGGGGGGGGGGGGCGCCCCCCCCCCTGGGTTGCAAAAAAATACTCACCCTGAAATTTTTCATAGATGGACAACAACACTGCTTTGAGTAGCGCATGGTCTTTATCGTACTCTTCTTTCTCAACATTCTGGATTTTGGCTGCTGTTTCCCACGACGCTAAAATGAGTGCGTGTGTCAGGCTAGGGAAGAGCAACCATCTCGTACACCCAAAACTCCAAAAAAAAAAATCGCCCACCAAAGGCACAAATCCCTCCAGGTGACAACAGCGCTAGCAAATAAAGATCAGTGGTCACGCGCGCGATTTTCAAAAACAAACAACGACCGAGAAGCAGTAGTGTCCACAACGCAGGAAGCCAGATGAAGATAGTCTGCATTTGAACACATAACAACTAGTGTTTAATGACTATCGAAAACTTGCAGCAACCTAAATTGGTTGTAAGTCAATATTGAAGTTCAAGTATTTTCATGAATTGTACACTTCAATGTAAATGGTCCTTTAGCTGTGTTAGTGATCCCAAGACCTTCCGTCTTCTTATAATATACCATTTTGAAAATTTTTTAACGGTATGTAAGCCACTTGTGGTAGTCCAGCCACCATGTTCTATCAGGTTGGCCTTTGATTTACATATACAGGGTGGGGCAGAAAGGACGGAACACCCTTGGCAATCAAAGATGGTTAATGTTAGGATAATGAAACTTTGCATGGTATGTAGGCGAACGGTGGGCCAACTAACCATAAATCGATCACTGACCTTGACGCATATTTTCAAGGTCATCGTGATGCTAACTTTTTAACTATGCTTCGTAGAACTCCAGTTTAAATTAGAAACTTGTAAACACTGGCAAGGCATGGCCATTGCAAAAAACAAAGAAATTTGGTACGCCTTACGAAAATTGCAAGCATCATTTTGTTGTGCTGACCGAGTGGCTTTCCTGCCAAACAGTGAGTGTAAAATTGGCTTTCCTGCCAAACAGTGAGTGTAAAATTAAGTCCAGTGGCCCTCAAAGTACACGAAGCATGCTTGGAAACAAACAGCAACTGACACACTGTTGACTCGACATTAGCTAAACACAACCTGCTACATTACACGTATAAACAGAATGGTGCTGCAAACTACAGCATCTTATGCAAGTTGGCATAGTTTAGTCACTGTGGTCGTCTAGAAATGAAACTATTGTTGTTCCTCCCTCAGGTTAACATTTCCGATTTTGTTTCAGAGCTGATCACGGTTAATGAATTATGCCAATTTGTGTATGCTGCCAACACCATTACCTACCAATACAATGCATGGTGTACGAAAGAGCCTGACAGAACTGTTTGGCAGGAAAGCCACTCGGCCAGCAAAACAGAATGATTCTTGTAATGCCTGTAACTCCTAAACTAACGTATCGAATTTCGTTCTGTTTTTTGCATTGGCCATGCCTTGACACTGTCTACAAGTTTCTAATTTACACTGGGGTTCTACGAAGCATAGTTAAAAAGTTAGCATCACGATGACTTTGAAAATATGCGTCAAGGTCAGTGATCGATTCATGGTTAGTTGGCTCCCCGTTCGCCTACATACCATGCAAAGTTTCATTATCCTAACATTAACCATCTTTGATTGCCAAGGGTGTTCCGTCCTTTCTGCCCCACCCTGTATATATTTTTAATTATTATTTTTTTTGAAGTGATGACGAATCCCACTATGTGAGTGCTTTAGTTTTTAGTATTCACCGTAGAACACAATTTTTTAGCAACGTTTATACTTTTAATTGTACAGCTTCTTTTTGGGCCTTTTAACACTTCTCACACCCTTCCCATGTTCTGCACGTTTTGCGATGCCGCCTACGAGTCCCTGGCAAGTCTAACCTTGGTGGTAAGGCATTTATGTCCCCAAACATCTTACGATCACCATTCCTCGGCCATATTTTGTACACTGTATTTACATGTAATTGTGGCTGGCTGTTAGTGACTGGGGGGGGCCGCCCCCCCGCTGTGGCCAGACCCGTTGCTATCGCAGCAAATATTATTATTATTATTATTATTATTATAGTTGATTTTGAGCATATGATATTGTCAGGTCTCGTTGAACGTTGTGTTGCCTTCCTTTGTGGTGCGATACCCTCTGCGACTTCCCTCTGTACAGCATATCACACTGAATCAATTGTATCCTAGTACTGATTACAGACAAGCCATCACTCCTTAAGATTTAGCTACTTACGAGTGACAGATTCTTCTTCAGCATCCCGAGTGCCATCTTCATGGCTGACGTCTGGTACCGTTCGTTCTCCTGCTGCTTCATCACAACAACTGAGGTTCAACGTTATTACATTGAAAAGACTCGACTATGGTTCTCTCACTGACATTTTCGGAAATATACTGCAGGTCCTTCAGACTAGACTTGTCCCCGAGTTGGTGCTCTGACCCTTAAACGAAAAGCACGTCACAGCTTTCCAGAACATTCCTGAGCTCGAGCACCCCGATTGGGTCACCTTTACAATTGGTATAGTAGCCGATAAAGTAGTCTGCTCCGGCTTTGCCGTCTAGTTTTGTTTCCAGTGTTCACCCCCCCCTCCCATAGGCTTTGCAGCCTATATTCCAGAAGGATGCCACAAGCTAACTCAAGCTACCTTTGGTAACTCTCCCACTACTAGCATTGTATGGGTCTTGATGTAATTTACTTCTAGTCCTATACTTGAGAACAGGTTGAAACAAGCTTCTCGAAGAAAAAGAAGTTCTCCTGCTTCAAACGTTTCGTATCTTCGTTTAGAAGGTGAACCTTTCCCCATTGAACAAAAGAAAAATGTCTTTAGTTTCGGGTTGTGGTGAGGAAGGGGTTTGGAGACGGTGATGGGTTTAGCTCCCTTCCTTGTCACACTTCCGTTATTCAGAAACTGGTGAAAGGGAACTGCCGATTGTGGTAGGTGAAGGGGATCGGAGTGAGCTCCCACAGAGTTGGCAAGGGTGTCCAGTGGCGGATCACCATAAGTTAATTCCAGAGGAACCAAGTCTTTGCAAAATTTCAAATATTCGAGGGTCCTGAAAAGGTCACCCAAAAATTCTTTTCCTTGGTACGAAATCTGGACCTTCGTTGAAAATATCAGCCTTATTTTCTGCCTTTTATTCTTTACTTTTTTCTGTGGGGAAGAGGGAGGCCTGGGAACGAATGTCATCCTCCGAGTCGGAACTGGAGTAAGACTCATCTGAGTAGTCAGAATAGTCATCGTCTTTTTCCCTGAATTACAGAAATCCACGCTTTCGTTTTGGTGTGTGCACTTCTTCTACACGCTGAAACCATGGATCGTTTGATCATTTTCTTTTCCTTTCACAATGTTCGTCATTATAATAGTCGTACGTTTTTCTGAGTGTCGCTTTCAACCTAGTGACAGTGACAGTCATACCCTCTCCCGACAGAATCAGGGACCTCCTTGCGACAGTACGTTTGTTTCGCCAGTCCTTTCATGACACTTTACCATCTGGAACTATGTTTGGAATGGTGTTTTTCAGATGTTTCGTTTCTTCTATTCGGCAATTCAGCGTTTTGGTGATTGTGAGATTTGGCGATTCAACGATTTGACAATATGGTGATACGACGTTTAGTTGAGAAAAATTACTACACAATGCCACACCAGTGAACAACAAACTTCTCCACTTATTTTTGATGGATCAAGGACGGCATCCACATTCTTCAGAAGTTTCAGTACCAAACGATACATCCGTTGCATAGCGTCATCTGCTTTTGATTTTGCCGCATCAGCATCGGCACCACTGATCTTTACGGCGCGTTCACACTGTGATCTCTATTGCCATCCAAGTTTCTTGGCAAAGTCAGGTCTCACCAGCCGATTGATGTTAAGGGTATGCTACGGGTGCGACGTTCATGCGGGAGATTCCTTGCTTTCGGAATTGTTTGATGGCAATAGATTCCAAACCTTGTAACTGGAAATCGTTGTGGGTGTTGGAATACAAAAGTACCAAGGTGTGCTCCCACGCAATAGCGCAATTTTCGTTTCGATGGTACATTGCCACTCCGTTTCTTGGTCTCCCTTATCCACTGCTCCTTTGTGTTCATCAATTCGTGCTTCAATGTGGCGGTGGATCTCATCAATGAAGACTGAGCCACAATCCCTGTCCGATACCCAATATACCACATTCCAGAGAGCAAATCACTTGGGATCTGGTGGTGGGGGTGAGCGTGGGATGACACGGGGAGGGATGGGGGAGGAGGAGGAAAGCTGTTCTCTAAGCTTGCTCCTAGTGGAGTAGGGGTGGAAGGGAAGGCAGGTCTGCCGGCAATAATTGACACGTAGCGGGGCCAAAGTTGAGGTTGGGGGCTGTGGAGCTGGGGTTCCTTCGCTCTTCTTCTTTCTCAAAAGATTCTTGAGGTTTGGAGGTTTGGAGTCTCTGAAAACACCCAATTGCACTGTGGCATTGTGTAGTAAGTTTTCTTAACAATGTCGTTAACACGCCACAGTAAATCCACACACCGATTGCCAGTTTTCTGTAAATCCACACACCGATTGCCGGTTTTCTCCATCACGACGTTTAGGTGAGTTGGTGTCGTGTCGTTTGCGCGAATTAGTCGATTTTCTTTTCGGAGGACGTCCGTGTTTCGTTTAGGCAATTTGGTGATTTGGCGATTCGTCCTTAATATGATGCGGCGATTCGGAAATTCGTCAATATTGGCTTTCTTTGATTTGCCAAACATAGGTTTCGCATTACTTTTCATTAATGATACGCAAATTCATCTCACAGAAAAATGCTACCATCGTACTTTGAATGTTCTGCAACTACGGTAAAAAAATTTGTTGACGCTCAAACTCAAAATCAAAAATACTCATCAGTATTTTGCGAATTTTCGATAGGCATTTTGTCCAGGAGTAAAGAGCTTCAGGGCATCACCAAAACCCCGGAGGGAGTATACCGAGTACCATGCAGTGATTATGATGCTGTATATAAAAGGGGAGATGAGGAAGGGAGCGATAGAAAGGGTTAAACAGCACATGACAGATACAAGAAATAAAGTAGTGACAAACAGCATCGCATATCACTGAGTGAGTACTGATCATCACATGGCTTGGAATAAAACGTCAACGCTAATAGTCTCTAACTCCAGACGTGATCGACATTTGTGGGGAATAGAAGCACTGGCAATTCAGCACGAAATTTCAGAGGGTGGATCTCTTATGATCCTGGAGAGACCGTCAAACCCATCTATCGAATATATAATCAGTCGGCAACTTGGTGAACACCTGACTAGAAAGTGGCACTGCCATGACAGCGAACAAACACGGCCTGGTACACAACGGCAACAACAGCAAGCTCGGCCTAACGCACGTTGAGGGCTACGAGCCCCACGTTTTTTCAAATATTCCTCTATCAGCTAGCACAACAGCGATGTAGATAACAAAAAAAGCACGTTTATTTAAGCCTGAAGAAGATAGGAGCACCATATTTTTACAAACCTGTATGGACAAAATGCCTATCGAAAATTCGCAAAATACTGAAGATATTTTTGACTTTTGAGTTCGAGTGTCAACAAATTTTTTCCCACAAATTCATTTCTTTTTGAAACTTGGGAATTTGTTTTTGCATCTCTTCTTTCGAGGAGTGTCATTTTTGTCGGTTTTCCCCAACGCTTTCTTTTTTATCATGGCGCAGTCAGAAAGCGATTTGGAAGGGCTGGATCCACGAACGCACTTAAGGGGATTGTGTGTTGTGGATTTTTTTTTGTGTTTTCGCCTGTAACATGACAACTTTTTAGTTGTTCACTTTTTTATTGTCTTTATACTGTCACTTTTCACCTTATCACAGTCTTTAGATTGTTTTATTTTCGATGGATTGTCATTTTTGACTTGCCTTAAGAGCA
>JAHWFP010114914.1:5301-19316 GCA_023313725.1 Lithobius niger | reverse complement strand
TGGGGGGGGGAGGGGAGTGAGCGAGAACGACGCGGAATGAGCAAGCGAAGCGAGCGACTCCGCTAGTTTCGTATAAAGATAACAGCACACTAGCCAAAATACGGAAAATCGTGCATACACACATTACATTTCAATAGTTTCTTTCTACTGTGTGAATTTCGTAACTGATCGGGCATGGTGGTTATTCATCAAATCCACAAAAGCCTAGGCTAGATATGAACGAAAACAGCACAGCATTTTATTGCTAATTTTTTTTAAAGAAAATTGCACGATGCTACCTCGGCGCCATCTGTTGTCTTTTATATCGTTAAATCCTCCAGCAAGCGAAGGAATGCACAAACCATGAACAAGCAAATATTATCAAGAAAGTAAACATAAGCTAAGCCTACGTAAATTAACCTAAGAAAATATGGTAAGTTTTCAAGCCCCAGTGAACAATCTGTAACGGTTAACGATATAATTGATAACAGATGGCGCCACTGTACAGTCGTGTAATTTTTCCATTCGTATAAACGTGTAATAAATCCGCTTTTACAACGCTTAAAACGACTGCACAAAGTTCACGTTTTCAGGTAAAGATTTGGCCCATATCGCTCACATCTGCCCCAGTTAACATCAGTTTTTGAGCTTGTTCAGAGATTTGATCGTCTTGGCCACGAGAGGTTATAATCGTCGAGTCTGTAACTTAAGCGCCTTCCCGCAAAATTCTCATTTATAAGGCGTTTTGTCGAAGATTGTATAAGCACACTGCTCTGAAATTACACGTTAAACGTGGCTTTAAAGCACATCTAATGCCCAAAAACCATTAACAAGACAAATTTATCAAAAACGTAAACGTTAGCTAAGCCTGCGTAAATTAATCTGAGAGAATCCAATACGTTCTCAATCACCAGTGAACAATGCTAAAAGGTAATGACACAAAATGGCAACAGATGGCGCCACGGTATTGTGCGATATTTGTTTCGCATTCATGAACAAGCAACGTTTTATGCTCGAAACACTAGCTTAACGTCCACGTTTTCAGGTAAAAATCTGGCCCCGATTCCTCAAATTTGGCGTGGTTAACATCAATTGTGATTACAGATTTGGTTATCTTGGCCACCAGTGAGTCTGTAACTCAAAAGCCTTCCCGCAAAATCTACATTTGTAAGGCGTTTTGTCGAAGCACAGCTCTGGAAAATAGGCCGAACACGTGACTTTAACGCGCATCTGCGGACTTTAGTAACGAGAATGATTAGTTACTAAATGAAAACCTTCATTGCAGTCTTTCCTTATTTTCGTAATGGTTTGCCTGGGAGAACAAACTACGATTCAGACAGCAATGCAGCCAGATGCTTTCGTGCTACTGAAGTATGTTGGCTTTGGTGCATTCACTTTTTGAGCACTACCTGTTAATAGCCAGTAGCTCACCGGTGCAGTACCTGTAAATAGTCAATTACTTACAGGTATAGTACCTGTAAATAGCCAGTTGTTTGCAGGTACTGTACCTGTAAATAGCCACTTCCTTTTTGAAAACCATGTCGTTTTTTTTACCGGGCTGCCATACTTTGGGTGTATTCTGAAGTGAGTTAAAAATAGTAATCTATACCATTTGGTGTAGGTCAGCTGTGCCCTTCACCCTCAACCCCTCACAGAAACCCCCAATGTGGACACTAGAATTATCTGTGCAATGGTGTCAAGCAGTGCACCAACAGAAAGGCTTAAAAATATCAATAAAATTCCTTCGATTTGCAGCTTCTTTCCAAAATTTGGCACTGTGGTTAGCACCAATTTTCGAAGTATCCGTTATTCTGAAAAACTTCCAATTTTAAATATAGAACATTTAAGCTTGAAGGCAGGAGCGTTTTTAATGATTTTTCTCTAGGTTAATAAAATTCGGGAAGCCAACCAGTTGAAAATAAACAATTAGCATTGAACCTATTAGACATCAGGCTTATTAGCACACGAATCTGTTAGTAGTTCTTTGGCAGAACATAAAGTCGTGAGTTTGTTAAATGGCTTTGCAAGGAGGGTTGTTTTTTTATGTGTCTAGGGCAAACAGATCCTCCAGAAAAAATAAAGTCAAATTTGTCATAAAAACAAGAAAAGAATTTCTGGTAACGAACTATAATTGATCACTTACTAGTTCACACGCTTGTCGGCATTTTTAATGCAATAAGAGTGATCACCGTTTTTATATACAAGTAGCATACATAGAAGACGCAACAACAATTGTTTTGTTTTATCCTCTCTGCAAAGATTACTTACACGAATTCACAAAACTCCAACCGCTATTATTTGTACCGACAAGTAAGATTAATCAACCATCAAAGGATTAAAAATGTAGAAAGACTGTTCGTGTGAGGAAGTATTTGGAAAAGTCGTCCTTTTTAATCTGTGCAAAACAAAACTGTTTAAGGAATCCTGTCAAGTTTTTCCGCCTTTTGAAGTCTTGGTGTCAAACGCCAAGTTGATCCGCACTTTTAACAAGCCAAAGAGTAAAATGAAATATTTTAAAACTGCTTGCTGAGCAACTGTCAAGTATTTCATTTGGCGCTTGGCATAACGACGACATACTCATAGTCCAACTTGACAGGAATACTTTGTAGCAACAGTTCGGTGTGGTTTTGAATGCGTCCTTCGGCAAATAAAAGCTCATGGAGGAATTTCTTCGTAAACCCTGAATCATACACTACGATACAAAAAAAAGAAAAAAAGTGAACGATTGTCGCCTTTTTCTAGGGAAAAAGAAGGACAATTTCACTAAGAAATTCATAGGATCTTTGACACGCCACAATAGACACGAGCACGGGCAAATTTCTATGACTTCCCACCTTCCAAATCTACAATTTTAGGATGAGGCCGCCTGATAACGTTAGCAGATTAGGCACTAAACAGTGGTCTTAACCATCAGGTCACGTTACGGCTAATACCACTGTCTAGTGTCTAATCTGAGCACTATACCACACGCCATGGCAGTTTGCTGTGACGTGCTTATCACGTGACTGGGCTAGTCCAATCAGACGGCCAAACAGCCGTTGTTCTCGTTCGTCATTGGTTAACTCATGGTGACGTCAAGGCAAACAGCCATTGCGCATGGTTTAGGTGATCAGATTCGATAGGCGTCTTGTTCTCAGCTGTGTACATCTCTGGCTTCTTACAAAGCCGGGTTGAATTCTGGTGAAAGGAAGTGCATTTGTAGGGGTTCTTCTCCGGTTGTCTCTCGCCCATTGCACAAGGTTTTCCTCCAGGTACTCCAGTTCCTTCCCTCATGCGGCCAAAAAACAACTATCCTGATGGTGGTACGTTTGGGCCTTCACAAAAAGCTCTACGCTTATTGGCCGACACTTTCTATTCGATTCTATTCTATCTGCTAGAATTACCGTCAGGACTGGAACTTGTACGCACAGTGTTTAACAAGTACTCCAATGTGGCTAATAGTAGATGCGAGGTCGAGATTGATGCAGCATTTATTGACTCAATAACTCATACATGTGATAAAACCTTTTTTTTATCACTACCACTTCCGAGCTTGTTAAAACGTAATTGTAATGATTTGGCCGAGAAAGACAAGACGAAAAATAATGATTTTTGTTCCAATCTTGACTCATATACTATAGCAGTCTTCATCCACTCCCGATCTTGGTGACTACATTCTCGATCTTGTCCAGAAAGTCTTGACTTTTTTTATTTTTACAATTCCCTTAAAGTGGGTGCATTAAAAAAACTGAGCCTTGCATTCCCAACCACACCAGAACCATAACCAATAAGTATCCATGGACAGAATAATTGGACACTTTCATCGCGTCTGGGCACTCCGGGCTGGGCACGTTCAGAACAGGAGAGTCAAACTCATAAAGTTTGAATTGTTTTTTTTAATGAGAGTTTAGGCATGTAACTTACGAGCTGTGCACAACCAGCTTTAAAACAATTCCTGTATAGAGCGTGTAAGAATAGGCAAACGAACTATACGAAGCAAAACAAATACCTACACAAAATTCTGCTCACTGCCGACAATTGGTAGTAAATTTATTGTGTTACTTTAATGTGCAAAGCTTGGTCAGCGATGCAGCGTCCTTGCACGAGTTGTTCTTATTTGGAAATTCGAAATCAATGTTATCGATAACAATACAACACACTTGTTCTTATCAGTTCGTATTCATACGAGCACCACTACCGAACAGAAGTAACCCACTACATCATTGGCCGAAGTCTGCATGAACGGTAGGTCCCTAAATTTGGCGCTAATTTGTTCGCTTGTGGAGGCAATGACGTCAGCACCAATTCAACGCACGACGACGCGAGTATTGTGCGCTAATTTTGTTTGGAAAAAATGTTTCGTCTTAGTGCACTGCTGCTCTTGTGCAGCTTATTAACGAGAACGATGATAGCACACAGTACTGAGCTACTGAGCATTTCCAGTAGCTGAATGAAATCGAGAAAGATCGAGGCTGGACCTTTATTCTTGATACTGTCTCGATCTTGACACGATCATTTTTTATACTGATCTGGAAACTGCCTGTCACTTCTTAATATTATCTTGGTTTTTTTCCAGTCAACACATGACTCACCTGTTTCTTTTCTTGACAAAATACTAGGCAGCTGAAATCATTTATGCATTCTGTTACCAAGGGAGAGTTAATTTCTGAACTAGTATTTCACCACACACTAGAGGCTGCAGCTCTACTAGTATAGTAAACTAGTAGTGAATTATTACTAGTAAACGAGTATAATATAGCATGTGAATCTTAGCCATTGCGGGACACGGCCAGAGACGTGAAAAGAAATTTCTTCCCGTGTGCATTTGAGAAGCGAAGCCTCCCCCACCCTCGCCCTGCCGAAGATAATGTACT
Organism: Lithobius niger; assembly: GCA_023313725.1. Lineage (NCBI taxonomy): Eukaryota > Metazoa > Arthropoda > Chilopoda > Lithobiomorpha > Lithobiidae > Lithobius > Lithobius niger. Next base: position 14,484 of record JAHWFP010114914.1, on the reverse strand, counting down.
CGTGCTCGAGTTGATTGTGAAGTGTAAATGATCCTAATATTTCTTAGCAAAATTGTCCCACCCCATTACGGGGTAACCATAGTCATTGAAACAGACGTTTATTTGGTTACTTCTACATTTCCCCCCTTAAATGGCCCACCTACGTGTGCTCGTTTTTATCTCTAACATTGTCCCCACTTCCAGCTACCAGTTGATGGCTGTTTGCACAATTAGTTGTAATAGCAGAACAAGTCAGAAAATAAACTTTCTAGTTGCTGGAGGGGAAAACATCATAACCTGTTAATTTAACATTCATTGTCCCAATGGATGTGTGTTCCCTGAAGGTTTCTTAGCTGTACTGCACCCTACTGCACCTGTGCAACGCAGTCCTCCCATATAAAAGCGAGAGCATGGAAGGTTTCACCGTTAATTTTCCACCACAGGTCGTCACCACGCCACTTTGTTTCTCACTTTAGTTTTCGCAATTTGGATTTCTTCATTCGAAGACCCCGTCATCTGCGTACTGCCGTCATCATTCCGAAGATAACGGCTACCTCTCACGGCTTGCCCGTGCTTGCTTCATCAGTGCCGCCTGTCCCCGCCGCTGCTCACTCTCGTGATGCAGCGCTTACGATCCCGACCGTTTACTCTCGGCCCTGGATCTTGCTGTTTCCGTTAAATCCATGCTTTCCGCACTGGTTATCCTCGACGATGACGTCCTGCTGCAAGGAAGGCAACGGACTCCACTTGCTTTCGACTTTGAATCACTTAAGGAAGAAATTAGGATTGTAAAGAAAAACTACTCGGAAGCCAAGCGGAACTACCGCCGGGCTTCTGAAATCAACCAAGTCAGGGTCTCCCCGAAATCTCCGCTCGACGTTTCGTCTTGCTCTTCCTGCCGTGAACACTTTTCCGTCACACGCAGAGAGGTTAATATAAATACAATTTTTCTGTCACACAATGGCAGAATGGTAAGAAAGGGCTGTGGAGTAAACCGCTTACAACTCACCCAACTTAAAATTGTAGCATGCAGTAGGATGCTCGGGCACACAATAACAAATCAATATCACACGATATCTCGTCGTAATATATTTGAAGCCAAGCTATCAACCGAACTGGTTGCTCAAACAATAAACTGAACAGTTAACCGAATTCGGGTAGTTTAAGATGAGCCCGCAGACACACATCATTCAATTTATGTTTAAAATTAGCAACAGACACAGCTGAGACAACTTCCTCACCAAGCTCATTCCATACAGGCACCACTCTCACTGCAAAGAAATGTTTTTGGCAATTAAGCCTTGATCACGGAACAATGAGTTTTAGACGGTGTCCACACGTTTTGGTGTAATTCTGCAGTTCAAACAGTGGTAGATCAAGGGGTAGTAAGTGATGTAGAATTTTGTATGTTAAAAGTAAGTCTGCCTTCAGACGGCGCAACTCCAACGATTCCAGGCCAAGCGATTTCAGCTGCTGCTTGTAAGTTAGGCTGAGTATGCCCGGAATAGCCTTTGTGAAACGGCGCTGGACCGCCTCGATTTGGTCGATGTCCTTCAAAAGGTATGGCGACCAAACCTGACTTGCTACTCCAGAATTGGACGCACGTAAACGTTAATCAACTGGTTCAGGATGCTTTCCGAAAGCTCTCCACCCCAAACCCGGTTCCTCCATCGTCTTGCTCGTCATCCATACGCCGAGAACACACCAGAAACTGGGTCGCTTCCACCTCTAGCCATGAAATTCGCAAAAGACCTTCTCAATTGACCCACCAATGCGCCAAGAGACACCGTTTTTCCTACCACAATCCTCCATCGGATGCCGTCAACAGGATGGCTCATCTCCAGCACCTGCTAACTCCCAAACTGGAAACACACATCCACGCCGCTTTCGTCCAAAGATGCCAACAAGCACATTCCCTTTCTAGACGACGCCACCGGCTCGGCAATCTGACCATCCAGCTAGCACAGCTACTGAAGACCGTCGAAGACACAGTCCTGGACTGCTTCTTATACAAGCCAACTCAATCGTTCTATGCGCCTGTAATAAACAGAGGTTTGAAGACCGGCTTTGGATATTCTCTCCGTGACGTAAAATCCCGCAACATTTTGGGGCAGTCAACAGCTTTACTCACCTGCCTTTTACACAACGGTGGATCACTACTAAGTAAAGGCGACCCATTCGAGCTGGACAAAGACCCATCGCCGCCACGCCCCTGCAAAGAAACGGCTTTTTTTCGAGCTTTCGGTGAGGGCTCTACAAATGCCCGAAACTTCAACACCTACTCTGAATGCAAGTTTTTAAATGCTGTGGTCAAATTAAATTTTGGAACGTCTCTCTTCATTCCTAGGAAAGTTGAAGTTCCGACGCATGTACTCCTCGACAACTACAAATGCTTACACATGAGCTTACGGGCCGCTTCCCAATCGGACTTCCTAAACACAGCTACCAATGCCCTATGCAAGATGCTTTCGGCCGACTTCGGCCCCGAAGACATCAAAAACCTTTCGTCTCTCATCTCCCAGTTCTTTCAAAAAGCGAGCTGCGCAACCTACCACGCCTTGAACTGGTCAACAAAACCCCTCTTCAACAACATACTCCTCCTTCGGGACATCGCTCTTAGCTCGGCCAAGAACTTGAATGATTCAACGAAGCACCATCTGCGCAATCAACCAATCCACTAGACTGAAACTCTCTTCCGGGAACTAATCCCCTCCCTCGCCTCGCATTTTGACATCTCCTGAAAGCTGAAGTCTCAAAAGAACAATCAGGCCTTTCCACAGCCGTTCTACAAGAACCAGAAGCCACCAATAAACCAATCGTTATTAGACCACTGGAACAAGCTGAGAGGGCCCCCTCCGGAGACGGGCAGAAAAGAAAGCAGTCAATGGTAAAATCAGCCCTTTCAGAAAGACCAACCGGCACAATACCGCGCAGCCGCCTCAATGAAACGGACAACATAAGAGAGCTGCCACTCCCAACCAAAGAAGACGCTACTCGTCGCCAGGAGGAAGTAACTCCTTTTGGAAAGGCCAATGACGTCATTCTCCTCTCAACTTTCCCGTAGGGGTGAGATTAACGCATTTTCTACCAGCTTGGCGATAATTAACTTCCAACCAAGAAATCCTCTCGATAATTCAACATGGCTTCCTTTCCAAACCACCCCTAGCCCATTCTCCACTATGGTAGTTTGTCCCTCAAGTAAACAAAGCCCTTTCATCAGAAATCAAACAACTGCTTTCCAAAAAAGCCACTCAAGAATGCCTCAAACCAGGCCCAAGTTTTTACAGCTCCACCATTCTCCGACCCAAGAAAACAGGAGCCAATCAGATGATTTTTCAACTTAAAACTGCTCAACAAGTTGACCCCAACGATCACTTCAAAATGGAAACATTGGAATCAATTCGTCACTTATTCAAGCAAGACGACTGGACAATTTCAATAGATTTAGAGGATGCGTACCTTCACGTCCCACTACATCCAGCAATTCGGCATTTCTTCCGTTTCATTTACAATCAGAAAGTCTACAAGTTCCGGTGCCTACCCTTCGGACTGAATGTTGCCCCAGAATTTTCAAGCTCATCCTAAAACCAATTCTCGCAAGGCTGCACCAGCTACAGATTGAAGCAAGTGCTTATCTAGACGACTGGGCACTAAATGATGATAACCTTCGGAAATTGGAGACGAACAGATACTGCACAATCAACCTCCTCAACCAACTAGATTTTGGAGTAAACCTAGCAAAGTCATGGCTGACACCTGCACAAAACTTAATTTTTCTAGGAGTATCATTCAATCTAAAATCTGCAACCGTGATGGCCATCTCCAGACAGAATGAAAGACCTCATCAACCATTCACGACACTTTCGTCATCGACCCTCCCACTTTCTCAGGGAACTAAACTCACTCATAGGGAAACTGGACGTCATGGCAAATCTTGTATTCTACGGATGCTTGATGGTCAGGCCATTCCATCACCAGCGAATCGACAAATGGTTCACTTTTCAAGACCACCCAGATCTGCCTCTACAATTACATTAGGATTTCTCAATTGGACATCAACCTATCACAATCCGTCCCCCTCCACGAACCTCTTCCAGACCGACTTCTCTTCACAGATGCCTCCCAGTAGGGCTGGGGAGCCCATATCGACCACCATGAAGCATCCGGCCTTTGGCCCCCTCAAGACCAGGAACACATGAACATCCTAGAATTCAAGACTGTTCTGTTAGCACTCCAAATTTTCGACCTCTAATCGAAGGTCAAGTGGTGCAGATTCAAGCAGACAACACGACAGCACTCGCCTACATCCAGAATGAAATCACTCGGATTCCACGAAATAACGTCGGCCATCTTTCATTTTTGATCAAGAACAACATCACGTTACTACGCCTTCACATCCCAGGCAACAGAAATGTCATTGCAGACTCTCTTTCTCTCCGGGACCCACAAACAGGTAAATGGACCCTCAAGAAATCCATCTGCGAATATCTCTTCAGCATCTAGGGCAACCCCATGATAGACCTATTCACCACGAAGCACAATGCCAGACTTCCACACTTCATCAGTCTAATCCCAGACGAGAAGGCGACAGCAGTAGACACCCTAACCTTTCCTTGGCAGAACCTCTACGCCTACCTGTTTCCTCCCTTCAAGCTTTTTCCACAAGTCCTGCAAAAAAACAGAACCAATCCAAAAGACTCTTCCTCCTGTTCGCACCCCCTGGCCATCAACAGTGTGGTTCCCCCACCTTCTCAACCTCACAGTAGAAACCCCAAGAAGTCTACCTCTTCTACCAGATCTTCTGACACAACCGAAAGGAACCAAGCTCCACCCGGACCAAAACACTATTAACCTTCACGGATGGCTTCTATCGTCAAACTCCTCAAGAAAGCAGGACTTCATCACGACGAGGCCAATCGCATTGCCTCCCGAAGCAATCAGGGAATCTACGACAGTCATTGGACAAAATGGTTTCGTTGCTGAACAGAGGGAAGGTTACTCCAATCAATCCCCCTCTGCCAAGCCTCCTAAAATCTCAAAAGACCTATTCAAGGAAGAACTGAAAAGGTACTACGATCCTTGTCTATCGCTCTGCACAAAATTCTGTCTTCAAGACAGCCAACAGCACCTCCCTGCTAGAAGCTACCGCATTTCTGCACTAATCAAGTCTTTCGAAGTGGAACGACCAACAAAAAGACGTCTTTTCCCTGGTAGGGATCTATCCATCGTCCTTCACGTCACTGATACAACCTCCCTACGAACCCATGCAAAACAGTTCGATCCACCTTTTGAAACAGAAAACAGTTTTTCTCATCACCCTTGCGGCAAGCCTCTGATGCAGCGAAATCCAAGCTCTCTCCGCTGATCTTGCTTACTCCGTTTTTGGTCCAAGCTACTGTTCTGTAACCTTATCAACCCGTGCAACTTTCCGAGCAAAGACACAAAGACCCTCTGAACCGTCAAAGGCCATCATAATACAGTCCTGACAAACATATTGGGCAACGAACCTGAACATCAACTTTGCCCCGTCCTCGCACTACGCTTCTACATAACTCGAACTGAACACGACGAAATCAGAAAAGGAAGAAACCAACTCTTCTTAGCCCTCGACAAAAATTCAGGTGAAGCCTCAGCAGCAACCATAGTCAAATGGATAATGAAAACCATCTACGCAGCTTACAACAACACGATTGCTCCAGCGATGGCATGAGAGTGACGGCGCACGAACTTCAGGAAATCTCAATGTCATGGGCACACCATTACGCCCCTACAACTGAAGAAATCCTGGCAGTAGCATTCTGGCGGAATGCTTCCACTTTCATGTCGTGAGAGACATGACAAGACAAGCTGACGGACTACACCGGCTGGGACCGATTGTCGCAGCAAGAAGTGTGGTCAACCCCCCCCCCCTTAAGCACTCAAAATTAAGCAGAAGTAAGCAACTCCCTAAAGATGGAAGCAAGACCTCATCTACAACCAACGGTCTTTTTCAGGGCCACCAATCCTTACGAAAGAAAACCAAATTCGACGGTTTTCAAATTGTTCTTAATAAAGCGCAAAGTTTTAAAACTTGGGGGGGGGGGGGGGCGCCCGTCAAGGTAGTGCCCACCAACGTCACTGACGAGATCTCCTGTTAATGCTAAATTAACAAGTTATCGATGTTTTCCACTCCAATAAGAAAGCCTATTTTGCTGGCCCGCAATGCCTCCCCTCTTGAGTCACCGCTTGACGTATTGAGAGGAAAATAAATGGTGATAGCTTCCACGCTCTTGCATTTATGGAGGAGGACTGCATCGCACAGGCACAGTAGGGTTATCAAGCAGGCGGTTACTCACAGCTAATAAACCTTCAGGGAAACGCATCCTATTGGAACAATGAATGCTAAATTAACAGGTTATGTATGTTTTCCGAGGCAAAAGAAACCATTTTCAGCTGGCCAGTCAGGAAGGCCGACAAAATGGGCTTTTTCAAGACAAATATATGTGAAACAACTTACCATTTGTTCTGTTGCCAAGAATGCCTCGAACAACTGTGACAAGAAAGAATACGCTTATATCGGCGGCCAGCGATGCTTACCTGTGTGAATGCTAGAAAACACTAAAATATACTTACGCCGATCCCAAAAACTCGAATTGTTTGCCTTCATTTCTGCAATGAAAATCACCGTTAAGTACATGTAATATCTACCTCTTATTTTGTTTTGGGGAAATTCTTAAGTTATAAACTAAACAGTAACAGTTAAAGTAGAACAAAAGTTGTAACTCATTTGCTACATTTTTCATGTTGGCATGCACGTTCTACCACAAGTAATATTTTTCTCCGGCTTTGGCAGAAAGCCTTTTAAAACCCGAAAATAAAGCTTTGAGGAAAAAAATAGAAATATTCGGCTATCCTGCCCACTTCTATGAATTTAAGAACGAGACGACCGAAAGGGAATTTCCACTTCCTGATTTTTAATAATTAATTTCCATACATTGAAAAAAGTTTGCCACATTCTTAAACTGAAGTCATGCACGATTTAAAACTTACCATTTTGGTTAGAAACTTCAGTACCTTTAACAAAACAAATGAATTAATGAGTTAAATGAAAACGTGATCACGTATATTTTAGTTTCAGTTCTAATTTGACGACTTACTGTTTGTCGTATTGCCAAATATCACTTGCTTTACTGCAAAAAAAACAACCACGACACATATATACACAGCTTTATAACGGTCAACATTCGCCATAATTTAAAAAAAATACCAAATCATAATTTACTTATGCCAACTCCACAAATCCAATTTCTCAGGTTTCGTGCCTACATTAAAATGAACATTAGGCATCAGCATCACAGTGGCCATACAGCAACCAATATATCGATTTTAATTTATGGTATGAATGATAACAGGTAATCCAGTCCAAACTTTAATAAAAGCAGCTCTTTCTAAATTCAGATGGTGAATTCACACCGAACACAATAGCCTGAGGAGAAAGAATACAATCCCGAAAGAACAGAATGTAAATAGTTTAACATAATTATGCAAATGTTAATGACAAAACAAAAGTGCTGTAACTAAGAGCAAGATGCCAGGCAGTGACGTAATTCGCTGCAGGTCTGCGTCACTGCCAGACACACTGCTTACCGATAGAACCTTTTTTATGTTTGTAATTTTTTTATTTCGTCACGGATATTTAGTGCGTTTTTGATGTTGGGTTTGTTTATTGATCCTCAGCATCTTTCCAATTTTCATTTTTGGTCTATGCACTCAGATGATGGCCTTGAACGTGATGGCCTTGAACAAGCCTGTCAAGGGCAACTGGAATAAAGCACTCAAAAAACCTGCAACGACTCTAGAAGCTCATCGAGGTTATATTTAGATTCAAGACATTATATGAAAACAGTGGGCCCGGATACATTACTAGTGTTACACCCTGTATATTTAGGTTAGGTATACGAAAATGACTCACGGTGCTAGTTTAAATAGGGATTAAAAAAAAATTGTGACGTTTTCCAAAGTAGGATTTAAAAACTGAAGAAAGGGGTAGCTGGGTTATTTCCAGAATTAAAAACTTAAAAGCATATCATACAAAATTAAATTCACACTAAAATGACGAGGTACAGATGAATAATTATTCATAATTGGTGCCATCCTTTCACATTATACAAAAAAAATAGGAACGGATTATGTTCAAGATTAGATAAACCTGGTAATTTTGGTAAGTTCATATGACCCAAGTCCAGGTCCAGGCTGATAAGTTCAAACCTGGCATCAATAGAAAAAGGTGAAACAATCTACAGAGAGCATGGTGGAACTATTCTGTGCTATGAAGTAATTTCGGGAACACTAAAGGACATACGAGTGACCAAGTCCAAGATTATGCGAATTTAGATTTGGCAAATGTGATGAGGAAAGGTTTAGGTCTAAAACAACTTAAAATTGAAGTGAGAAAGTTCCTGTGGTAGACAAATAGCTAGGACATAGCAATTAAATTTTTATATTATAACTAATTAAAGCTTACCCAGTCCAAGGTTTGATAAGTTCAGATGACCCAAATCAAGGCTTGATAAGTTCACACCTGGCATATAAAGAAAAAGGTGAAACATTGATAAAGTCGTAATTCCACAGAAAGCATGGTAGAAGAATTTCGTACAATAATGCAAATCAAGGAACAATATAAACAAATATGAATGAATGAAGTCCAAGACAGGCTGAATTTAGATGTGCCAATGTAGTGAGAAAATGTTTAAGTTTAAAACAACTTAAAATTGAATTGAGAAAGTTCTTAGGTTACACAAATAACTGGGCATCACAACGAATTTTTACATAATTTTTACATAATAACTAATTAAAGCTTACCCAGTCCAAGGTTTGATAAGTTCAGATGACCCAAGTCAAGGCTCGATAAGTTCACACCTGGCATATTAAGAAAGAGGTGAAACATTGATAAAGTCGTAATTCCACAGAAAGCATGGTAGAAGAATTTCGTACAATAATGCAAATTATGGGAACAATATAAACAAATATGAATGGCAAAGTCCAAGATAAGCTGAATTTAGATGTGGCAATGTAGTGAGGAAACGTTTAAGTTTAAAACAACTTAAAATTGAATTAAGAAAGTTCTTAGGTTACACAAATAACTAGATATCACAATTTAATTTTTATATAATAACTGATTAAAGCTTACCCAGTCCAAGGTTTGGTAAGTTCAGATGACCCAAG
>JAHWFP010114913.1:40127-63472 GCA_023313725.1 Lithobius niger | reverse complement strand
TTTTGGTGAATGTCCTACTTTTGTCCTACTTTTCCTACTTTTAAAAAGTTTAAAATGTATCACATGCTGAAGTTTGTAAAACTCGGTACAGATGCAGACCTAAATACAAATTGAACTAACAAAAGCTGAGCCAATCAGATTGTTACAAGAGAATTATTACAGTTTTCAAGGTTTCTACGTCTTTTCCGAAAATGCAGTTTCAGATATCTGCTGTGAATTCTTCAGTAATTTTCTGACGACACTCTTACAGAAAGAATTAAGTTACTTTGGTGCACATAGTCTATACACAAACTAAATGATCTTGTATTAGAATGTCTTAGGCAATTTATAAAACCAGAAGTTCTAGAGAATGTCACAGGCAGTACTCTCTTGGCAATAAACGTAAGCGAAGAAAAAAATCTCTTGCTAAACGAAAAATGCAAATTGGTTCTGAAACAGAAAAGACACCACTTTCAAAATTGGAGCGTCTTGGACCATTTGACTGCATATAACGTACATGGGTTGCAAAGAAGACATAATCTCTGCAACAAGCACTTCAGCGGATACTTACAATGATGGGGCATCCCTTGCGGCCACTTGAAACAGACAAGGTAATAGATGAATGAAAATGTTACCCAATTGATTCTGGTGTTTCTGATGACTTGTAAAAGTTGAAAAACATAAGTTGAACTAACTACGAAGAATTGACTCTTACTGGGAAAAAATATTTCAACTGAAGGAGCCGAATGAAAAAGTAACCTCACTTAGCAAAAGATGTAAAATGCGGCTTCACTTAAGCTCATGGAAACGCTGGTATTGACCGAGGAATCTTGTTTAAAAATGCGCTGATGACATCAGGGTGCATATCATTGCACAAACATTCCATCGGACTGAGAACTGTAAAAGACTTAAGTTTTAAAGAAAGATGGGCGGAAAAAAAATTCAGTGCGCCAATGCAACTGTATAAGCAAGACAAGCGTGAGACTGTAACTTATTTGTACAGTATTTGTACAGTTGCTCCTGTTGTCCTACTTTTTTTCTGGGAAATCCTACTATTTCCCGAACGTTCACTGGAAGGCCTGATGATGTGATTACGAATTGATTCTGAAAACGAATAATACTGACCATAACCATGACATAACGCTATGCAGTTACCATCACGTTTAGGATCACTCAAGTTACTGAAATAAACAATTCCCGATTGTTTCATTTTAAACTTAAAAATTAGAAGCTGTCTTTTGTGTACAACACAACTGCTAACAAATCTGTAGCCTACAGCTTGAACTGAGTTGTCGTAAATAATAAACAACAAAGGCATCGAACGATAGCTGACGTAGATGCTGAAACAACGGTTCACGCCACATTTATGCTTACCCGGTCGCGCATGTTCCTTCGTTCGCTTGGGTTGACTATCAAGAGTTGGCGTTGCATCTGTTGACCCGTCTAGTACTCGCAGCCGTCTTCATGGCCGTCCATCGAACGCGACAACTCGATTTTATTAATAAAAATATTGAAAAATTTGTTTTGTTGATAATAGTTTTAATGGAGAAAAAAAGTTTTGTTCCCCTCCTCCCCCCATTTAAGTTTAATTAAAGACGACATATTTGATAAAAAATACAAAACTATCTTCTAAAATTTGTAGTTTACTATCCAAGTAGATTTTCAAATGTAAACAAACGTTGGTTGTTGCATCAACGAAAAACAAATCCACCCATAACCAAAACCTGTGTAAAAAGCCACCAAGTTTCAAAAAGGATCGGGCTTTGAAGGTAGTGATATCATTCAACCAGGGAAAGGCCGCCAAGGTTAATCGTATTAGCCTAGTAATCTCACCGACTAATAGTTCGAAAGTTAAATGAAAACAAATTTGGCTCCACTTTTGTGCATTGTTTAGAATTTAAATTTTTCCATTGTTGATCTTTAACTAATTGTTGGACTGCTTTTAGCCCTACAACACAAGGACTAAATGAACTTTTGTCATAATTTCAGTGCCATTTTTCTTATTAAAACAATACCAGTATTTGAACAATGCACGGTACTCGATACTGTTGCATTTTTGGTACCGCGGTACACCTGAGAATCGGTTTACCGCACAACACTAGTGTATAGTGTAAATAGCCGGCTTTGTTCTGTTCTTGCAAGTGGCCTTAAGGAGTTTGAAGATAACTAGGGAAAAACACACACGACCACCACGCAGAAACACGACAAAGTTCGCTTGAATTTTTCGGTGAAGTTCACCACCCGTTCACCTTCTTCAGAAGTATCACAACAAAACAAAAAACGTCCGAAAACTACATAATGAAAGTTCGTGAATTCCAGAAATTTAAAAGCACCCGCCTGTATGGTTGCGTCACTGATCTTTATCTTCCATCCGGGTACCCCACTTTGCGTCAAGCTTGGCAGCCAGCGTAGGGGACACCAATCTATCAATGCCATCAAATGTCGGCCCTGTGATGTTCATTAAAGGATGTTTAAGTGTTGTGAATCGTCTACTCGCCAAAGATTCCAGGGCCCTCAGATGTGCATCATTGTGCGTGTTGGGATTCATCAGGATGGAAACCTTGTCCCAGGCAATGGGGTGTTCCGTTCTCAGATGGTGTTGAGCGATTCCATTCTGACGATCTCCCTTAATGGTTGCAGTTTCGTGCTCTTTGATGCGTTGAAGAAGGGTTCTCCTGTTTTCTCCGATGTAGACAGATTCACACTTCTGGCAAGGCACACGGTATACTAATCCTCTTTGGTTGGCAAGGTGTCTAGGCGTCAGCAAGTATCCGGGTGAAATACTCACGGTCTCATCAGCAGGGGTGAGGGGGATGGCGGGAAGGCTCGGTTCAAGCTGGTCGCTTCGTTTCTTTTTACTCCGAGTATGGTAGCGGTGGATGGCATTGACAGATTGGTGGTACCTATGCTGGCTGCCAAGCTTGATGCTAAGTGGGGTATCCGGATGGAAGATAAAGATCAGTGGCACAACAACACATTCGTGTGCTTTTAAATTTCTGGATATTACGAACTTTCATTATGTAGTTTTCGGACGTTTTTTGTTTTGTTGTGATACTTTTGGTGGTGAACTTCACCGAAAATTCAAGCGAACTTTGTGGTGTTTCTGTGTGGTGGTCTTGTGTGTTTTTCCCTAGTTATGTCGTTTTCAGACCACTGTAGACGCCGGTTGCTGGTATTTTGTGAAGTTTGAAGATAGTGAAATCATATCAAAAACCAAAACTGGTGAAAAAAAAAGCATGCAGTTCCGAATGGTTCTGCCTTTCAAAGGCGTGATGTCAACACACCAAAACATTCGCCAAGTTAATCACATCGACCAAGTTAATCACCAATTTCATGGGTAGGAAGCAATGTTCAAGTTTTCATTTAACGTCTAAAGTATTATTCGGTGCGATTAACTTGGCGAATGTTTCGGCGTGTTGATATAACTCCTTTGGAGGGCCGAACCATTCGGAACATGGCGTGTTTTTTTTATCAGTTTTGGTTTTTGATATGATATTACTTATTTTTTTAAATTGTGTATTCAGCTCAACTCGACTAGCTGCAGATTTGTAATAACGTACCACATCAACTATAGCTTGAGTGGCCATTTTTCCACTATTTTAATTTTGTGTCACTCATTTGAGAGGACAAACCATTCTCAACTTAGTCGCCTCTTTATCAGTTTTTGATTTTGTTTTGATTTTTTCTTTTTTTTTTTTGTTAGTTCATATCACTCCTTTGAAAGGCTAAACCAGTCTCAACTTGGCCTTTTTACCAGTTTTTGGCTTTATTTGGATATTTTGTTAGTTTTTCATGAATTAGACATAGACACAATTTCTTTGGCAACGTTGTCTAGATTTGTGACGACACACTAGCATGTGTCTGGATACACGTCATTGTCCGAACTTTGGTCATTCATTCAGAGACGATGCCTACAATACTAACAATGGTTATAACAATATTTTCGTACTTACGCGCCCACCCATGCCATTCCCGTTACACCCTCAGGCTGTATACCAGAAAAGGTATGCAGTTCGTATCGTACTGCAGCCATTCGTCCAATTTCATAGCTGGAAGCCTTCCCGTTATCTCGGTATCGATGAATAATCTCCCTATGGGAATTAACATGGGGATGAGTGGACTAGAAGTAGCTAGCTAGGAACACATTTGCAACGTTAATGAGGGTCAGATTTTGCATTGGAAGCAGCTTTGCTGACCTTCCTATACGAGTTAATTTTTGTCAGGTAGGTCATTGCTCTCCATTTTACCACAATTTAAGCTTTTGTACCACATTATATAATATACCGCAATAATATTTTTTCTTAATTACCTGATATGTGCCCAAATATGCTTCAGGATATTACACACTGACGCTATGGCGTCGTGCTACAATGGTTTACAACCTCGACAATTGAGTTGATGTGATGTTTGTTGCCTAACTTGGCGCGACATACTAGCGTGTGTCTAGATTTTCCTAATTAGACAACCGAAAATTCGCAGTCTTCAATATATTGTTGGACTTGCTCCTTGGCAAAAGCATACGTACTGTGTGGTTGTTTGTTTTCATTTGAAGTGTGCCAAGTAAAAATGAGCCTATCAGCATTCAAGAAACAATATTAGTAAACAAAACTGAGTTTGCCCAACAAGAAGCAAGTGACAATAACAAAATTATTACAACGACAATAATCCCCTACAAAGATAAGAATTACACATTCGACAATCTGATCAAAACAATACCAATCGATAAAAGAAATAAAAATTGCATCAAAATTCAGTAAAGCAACTACTTGTAGTTATAATGTGTTAATAGAACTAGAAAAAAAGCATTCACAAACAATTATAGGAATTGTTCAAATTACGGAGTAAATTTCTTTCAATGGTTGATGTTGGGTAGGCCTAGCTCAGCAGTCTGAGCAGTCTACATGTATTCGAATGATCTAGATTCAGTAACCCTCCCTGTGATGACTTACATTTTGTTTGTCCAGACAATCACACACTGACCTTTGGTGCAGCATCCTGAATGATACGACTGGTTTGTTTACTTATATTTTATTACTACAGCTTCGTTTCAGTTTCTTTTAGATGTTAAATGATACCAATATGTTGCAAAAAAGATGTCCTAATATTAGTTGTGTTTGTAAAAGTACCGGTACCCTTTATTTTGATTCCTTAGGAACTGGTAGCTCAAGAAAAACGTACCAATCTGTTGATCAAAAGTCTTCAACCCAAGGTGGACCCACAGGTTCAAATGACAGCCCCCAGAAGATAAATAACTGGCAGTGGAGGTAAAATATCTCACAATTTATTTTCATTGTACTCGTACCCAAAACATAAACATCAAAAGTTGATTAGCTGCTCTCATGTATGTAGAAATGAATCCCAATGCCTGTACTTGATAATGCTTTATTTTGTCACTTTGGGGATGGAACAATCTATAATCAGCATTCTAAACCTGTTTCTAATAGCATATGACATGCTAAGTCACCTGATTCTTCAGTGAATTTCAACTGTATGTTTGAAGATGGGTGACCCATGCATACACCCTAGAGTTGACAAGAATGCAACATTTTATTTCCTAGGTGCCTTGTAAAATGTACATTTCCTGTAAATTTAGCATTCTTGTTTCTCGAATGTATTTTTCTCTATAAACAGATGTAAACTGTTCAGCTCGAAAACCCAAACGCAACTATAAAGGAGCCAGGCTCCATATTGATTGGTGAGGAGACCCAAACACCAAAAGTCTAAAACATTGGGGTTTTTATTGAACTCTACATCGTCCCAGGACTTTGCTTCAAAACCTAATCTACTAAAAATGGACTCTGTTTCTGCTCTCATTCTTCAACCAATGGACCAATTCGACTGCAGTTTTCAATAAACTCAAGTTTATATTTTTGCCTTTAACTCTGCTGCAGCCATTATTTTTAAAAGATCAAAAACGTCTATGGTAAAAATCGCCACTACCATATACACTACTTCCTGTCGACCATTGGACAACCACAATCTTGTAAATAAACATTTTTTTTATGAGGCATAAAGCCACTCGGCTTGTTTGTGCTAGGGGGACGTTCTGCCCCACATATATGTTGATGCCTGTTCTAATTTTGGTGTTTTGATTCATCTTTACTGTGTATTAAATTGCGCAATTAATGCAGGGTATAGCCGACTCTCCACTCCACCGGACAACTTCTAAAGTAGCTTCTTATTTAAAATAAATGCATTCTAGTATCAGCTGGTGTATATAAACCTATAATCTTTATTATTCATGCATATTTAGTCCAACCCTTTTATTAAAATTTAGCTACCTTAGTTAGCTACCTGACTTAGGAACGACAAAATCGATGTTCCTTATTTTTATTTTTATTTACGAATTTTTGACCTCTACTCCAACCATTCAGTGACTTTCTACGATTAAAATGGCTTTCTTCCTTCAATAGTAGTGATGCATAACATTGCTGGTTATCAGGGCTTTAATTCAAGACCATCCTTCTATTAATCAGTTGAAAACTTAAAAAGTTATGGTCAAATACAATCTACAATCATGAAATCCATTTCCATCAATTCCATCAAAGCCTTCCAGAACTGATTTGCACTAAACGGATCCAACGGTCCTGGATTCAGCCACTCAGGGATTAGCCCCTTTAACCAATCAGAGAAAACCCCCCTCCACAGCCCATCCAGATCCGAACCAAAGCTCCCCATACTAACTGAAACTAGTGTTGCCTGAACCCCCAAGAAACACAGATTTCCCTCCTCTGAGGCAGCCTGCCTCTCTTGACACCAAAACGTGCAGTCATCGCAGACGTCCGCGTTTTCACAGCCCATAAACTCGGTCCCAGGAGACGATCCTTAGCATAGCTCACGACAAAGCCAACAGTCACTATCGTCGGTTGGGGAGATGGAGAGGTCTCTTAGCCGTATGTTGCCAGGCGGGGTAGTTTTTCTTCAAAATAGGCTAGTTTAAACTTACGTAATTTTTTAGGCTCTCAATTCTAAATTAAATAGGAACTTTAAATTTGACAATTGTCTTTGAAATTTATGGGGACATAGGTTTTCGGCCCTTTGGAATCTAGTCTCCCCATAAACTTAAGGGTTTAAGGTCCCTTCTCAAAAAAACCGGCTTTCAGTTTATTTTAATCTAAACCTTACTTCACTGAAGTTTTATTGAAGTCATTACTGAAGCTTTTCCTATGGTGGAACCCTATCGTTACTTAAAACTTGGAAAGTGATTTTAATTTAACTATTTTATTATCAGTGGATTCTGAAATAATTAGAGTTCTGGATTAAACAACCCTAATTTCTATTCGAAATTATTTTACTTTAAACAACAAGTGTTTGCTTTGAACGAAAACTGAATTCATGTAATTCCTTGATATTTTTATTGTAAAAATACGAACTTTAAAACTGTAAACTTGCTTTTAACTTGAAACTAATGTAACTGTTTATTTTTTGCATGTTATAAAAACCAAGAGTTTTTTTTAATTTTAACCTGAGTTTCTCGATTATTAGCTAGAGTTAAGATAAACTATTTTAGACTCCAGTAGCTAGTAAATAAGCCTAGGTGGCAGTGAATACCAGTATTTAATTTACTTTTAAACCTTATTAGCCTAGGCTTCTGGCTCTCTATTCCTCAAACGGCTATAGAAAGAGCTGTGTTAGTTGAAAAAAGTCTAACATCGCAACCAAGAGTATTTTAAACCTCCGCAACTGTGTACCAGATGTCGGTAGATGTTACAAGCACCTTCCGTCATAGCATCCGCTGCTACAGCGCGCATGCGCACCCTTCCTTTAAAAGGACAAAAGTGGCCATCTTTCTCTCTCTAGCTGTCACACTGTGAACACGCTCGTCGTCTTTCCCAAACGAAAGATGTTTAGTCGGTTCGATGCTGGGTGTCGTCGCCCGAAAGCGCCTCCTCCAGCCGAGTCTCACTGCAACCCGGACTGGGTTGTGCCCTCCTGCGGTCTTTGGCTGTCATCCTTCCAACCCCACCTTGCCACTTGGTGTTCTCCAGCGGACCGGATTTTTCCTATTTTGAAAGCCACTCTTCCCTTCACGAAACAGCTTTCCTCTGTGGGCTTCGAAGGAAACCTCCTGGACATCTAGGAACTGTTGCGTTCTGGCTACCATTCACTTGTTTTTTTCTTCCTGAAGATGAGCATGCTCCATTGACCTTGCTTTGCTTGTCTCTTCCCTTAGATATATCTTCCCCGACTTGAAGACGAAGCGAAGACTCTGGAACCATGCACGAACCCACAGGCTGTTGTACAGCATCTGGTGCAACGTTGGATCTATCGTCTGATGACCCACCGCACCCGTTGCAACTTCCCGGGATAGCGGTGGCGGCTGCCCTTCCTCTTTCGTATGACGGAGCTTGATCTCAGTTTATTGCACGAACTGGGTTTTCTTCTTCGGTCTCCGTGATTCAACCTAGAAAAAACCCTCCTGATGGGCATTTCGGGACACGTCCCTTCTCGGTCTCCTCGACGTCAAGGTTTTCTTCCTTTCGTTTTCCTGAATCTCTGGACCTCGCCAGCGGTTTCAAGAAAGCCGCTCTTCATCCTTGCTTCATCGGTGCTCGTCTATGTCCGTTCACTAAAATCTAAAACTCGGTGCTCTGACGTCCTAAAGCCCCTTTTGGCTAACACGAAGGACATCACGCTCGTCTCTTTTGGTCCGTTGCAGTTGATCCCAGAAGCCGCTGTTTCATCATGATTCTCAACGAAAGCATCTTAGACAGACCAACCTGCACGTCCAACCATGCCTCTCCAGGCCAAGAGCCTATCGGAAAATAAAAGGGCTACCTGCACCCCCCCCCCCCCCTCACACCCAGGCCAGCACTTTTCAACCCTTTTGCTGGCGTTCAACACACAGTTTTTAGGACTGAAATCATTGGCATTATAATGACAGAAATCATCGGCAATAGTCTCATTAACCTCATACACCACTTCTAGCTTATGGGTGAAGAAACGTAATCACTTGTTTTCATATTGGTCATCGATAGACCCATTGGACTGCCACAGCAGTGCATGCATGCTGCACTCACCAATTACAAGAACAAATACACACTTTCAACCCATCATCACAACAAATCTGCCGTCGGTTAAAGGTCATTCCTCACGACTACAGCCTATATCCCCTGCCGTCGGCAAGGCACTGGCCGAAAAGGTATCCATCTATTGGACTTCATGTTTCGACCTTCATTGGCTCGGCTCGGCCGGGATGCCAGACCTTCCTGTGTGAAGCTTTCTAGCTCTGCGCAACAGTTTGGCTTTTGTCATGACGACGATACAGCTCTGAAACGGACAAGATCTTCAAGCTGCTCTCTGTTGCGCTCCGATCATCCTTCTTTCTGAAATGTCGCGTCACAGGCATCATTCGTTACATTTTCAAGATCATTACCCCTCATCCATGCGAAAGCATTTCGGCCACACGCCTCTCACACCTCTCTTTTGGGGCTTCGTTTACGGTTGGAAAGGGAACTTTGCGGCTCGAGTTAAGACTGAGCTGCCCACCACCCTTGGTGTTCTTTGGAATCAACTAATCCAAAAACTTTTCTCCAATTTGATTTCCACCGCTTATCGAATTTATTGTTAACTTTGATTTTTTTTTCGCCCACTGGGGCCACACCTTTAGAGCCATATCTACGGCACCATCCCGTGAGGATTTGGGGCTTCATTTTTCTTACGATAATGCTGTTCATTTTCAAGACCGCTTGGCGGGAAACTCTCTTCTTCTGTTGTTGTTGCCACAATCGTTTGAAACTTTTGCTTCGGTTCAAAGATCATTCGTACCAAGAATTTATATGGTTGGTGAGGAGAATTTGTGACTGAGACCCCTTGCTGAAACGTCTTCGATTCATTCGTATTAGTTCCGTTTAAGTTTATAGAGGGCGCCATGAGTTTTATGTGCGAATTTCTATTCAGTTTCTGCCTAAAATTAAACTAAACTAAACTAGCTTGTATTTAATTTTTATTTAGTTTAGCTTAGTTGTAATTTAGTTTACTTTAAATTTAGGCTGAAAAATGAGCAAAAACTACCAGATGGAACGCGTGGCACCCTCTGAAAACTCTGATGGAACTAACAGGAATGAATGTAACACATTTCAATAGGGACTTTTTAGAGTTACAAATTCTCCTCCCCAACCCTATAAATTCTTGTTCGTGCTTAAAACAAGAATTTACGGTCATGGTGGATTAGCGCGACTGTCTGCAACTCTTTCTTGCAACTCTACAGCTGTTGCCAGATCTCACGCTGTAAATGGTTTTGTACCAAAAACTCCAGACAGATGCAAATGCACTGGCATAATTTTGTTGAAACCCCACCTTGACTCACACACTGCGTGCAGAACACTGGAAATGTGACTATGATTTCGACACATGCTCGATATGTGTGTCTATAAGTGCAGCGAATTGGTGCAAAATCGTTGCAAAACAAAATCTGTCTATAACTCGTACCCGTCTAGATCAGATGGAGCGGAAAAAGGCACAATCTTCACTTTAGGATGTAGGTACTGGCATTCCTCCAACCCCGGGGGGTCCCTAGGATCGTTACCATTGAACCTCTCCATTCGGGGTGACCCACCTCCCTTCTTGAGGTCACTTTCGGATGCCTCTCTGGTGACCCACAGTTCGACCTTGAAAAATGTCCCATCTTCTTCGTTAAGCAATCGCTCGACTCCAGCTTCTTCATCAAAGACTCAAACTGTCCGTTTGGGTAAATCTGCTGCAAACAATATCTCGTCTCCAAGTCCATCAGCATCTTCGCAAAAAATACGATCAGCCCAAGAACATTAACCTGTCGAGATCCCTTCAGCGGACCCATGCCTGGGCCTGGGTCGACCCCTGCACCACATCGCAGACCAAGGGCATCGATTTTTCTAAAGTTGTAGGGGGGACATAGTAGTAGCGCCAACCACCTCCAGTGGGGAGGGGGAGGAAGAAAATGAAAATTTACTGTTAAAATATGTGCTACTTTAGCAGAAGCCCGGCGAATCCATCTAGGAGGTCAGGGGGAGCGCTGTAAGCTCCCCTAGCGGGGTCCGGGTCGGAGCGCTGTAAGCTTCCCTAGCAGGGTCCGGGACAGAGCCCCGGAAGCTGAAGAATTTTACACTATTTGAGAACCTATTTTCGGATTTCCGAGACACGTTTGCAACCCGTTGTTTAGTAAATTTCGGATGCTTTTCGTAAAAATTCTTTAGCATAAGAGGTCGTAAAAATCTAATTGTTACCAAAATTTCGTTTTTTTTTATAGATTTTATTTACAAATTAAATTCTCTGAAGAATTAATTTTTTTAAATAGTATTAAATTAACGCTAGCTAACGCTGATAATTTAGGTTTGAAAAGTATTGTTGCTTACTTTTCAAATGGTGGAAGATTTAGCTGACGTTCCTGAATTAACTGAGAACTGAAAAGAGGAAAAGAGCTACGAGCAAATCAAACCGGCAACTTAGTCTTCAATTTTGATTCTTTGCTCGGTTTTTATGGAGTTAATTGGTGTAAACTTCAACTGACGAAAACTTGGAAGGAAAGCTTAACAAGTTTTGTTCTGTACAAATTTATCTGACGTTTCGTCTATAACCATAGCAAGAACAAACTAACCACCAGGCGACTTCAGTTGGCGTTTCGTTGAATCAAACAAAGTAATTTGAAATCGGACACTCATTTATCTTTCGTTTAGCTCTGTGCTCTTCCTGTATTGACTAGTTTCGCACTAAATTACATTTTCACTACATCGGCGGAAGTGGAAAAAAGCCTCACAAGCACTACATACCGAGTAGAGTTACGCAAACACAGCCGGAAAGTTGTTCGAATTAATAGACAGTAAATAAAGGTTAGATTTATAAAGCGACTAATGATGAAATTTATATGCTTCAGTTGTTTGTGTGATGTTCATTTTTTTTTACCATACAATTTAAATTTAAATTGTTTTAGAATTAAAAATACCTGTTTTGCTACAGCAGCGTGATATGCTTACATCCTCCATTTACCGTTAATCCGTCATCTTTGTGACTTGGCCTTGCAACTTAAATTCTTAACTTCATTACTCCCCTGTATTAGGAACTGATGACTCATAATGTTTGATGACCTGATTCATGCAATTGGGGAAAACGAAAGTACATTTTCTTGTTTCAAACTCGACGTGGTAAGCGTGATAAATAGATACTTATTTACAGCTTTGCAGCCTATTTCGTGGGGGGGACGAACCCCTCAGTTTGAAAACGTGTGAGGGGGATGCCCCCCCCTGGATCGACGCCTGTGTCGCAGACAACAGTCCACTCTTTTTGGATCCGTCGTCATCCAGTAACACCCTAGAACCCAAACACTTCTCAAGCTTGGATTGTTCGAAAACTAGCACCCCAACCACAACAGCATTGGTTCGAACAGATTCACGTCCGTTTTCCATCAAACGTGAAGACATTTTAAAAGGACTACACCTTTCCAAAAGGAAGAAATAGAAAATTGATAAAAAGCTTATCCCCATAAATTCTGGTGTCTCCGATCTCACCAACAAATTATCAGCTTCACGTGCAAAGTTATAACAGTTTTCGGATGAAACAGCCAAACTACGCCCTTTGGCCGCCGAACTCCGAACTACGTTTCAAACTACTGTTGGCTAACACCCGGATTAAGAAAGCATCTCCACTACCTCCGAGTGTGCGTCGCCACTGTTGACTGTACACCTATTACCTTTCAGCATCCTGCAAACCAAAATATGGCATGTCACCTTGGCTCCCAAGACCCTCGATGAAAATTTGTCAAAATATCTGTCATGACCCTCGTCATTTTGCGAACGACGATCCAACTGCAATCCCATTAACTCCAAAAAACGACTGGAACTCTGGTAACTCTGGCGTTGTCATCAACAGACTCTGCACTCTCAGTCAACGCAGAACTGACATTGGTCACACACCAATCGTCACTTTCTTCTGACATTGTGGCAAATGATTGGCATCATTCCTGTGACGCACTTTCAACACAAAAGTTTTCTGCCTTTTCCATCTGGCAATTCGATGACACTAAATAATTACCCTTTTGCAGTTGGGTTTGAAATGGATACCCAGTCGCAAGTCTCGTGACTTCCCTTTTCGGGACTGCCGTTCCAAGTCAATGGAATACTCTTTCATCTTCTACCTCCGCCCTTAATTTTCACAAGCAAAAACATTTTTTTTTTATTTCAAGCGACCAACCTCTCCCCGCATACGCCTGGGAAAACATAAAAAAAAAAACATTCTAACATTCCTTGGTGCAACGATTTTTATTTTTCAACAAAATCTTCCCCATTCATTGTTCACGACGTTTTCACGATATATAACGTTTGTGGATTGATCGGATTCGCTCACTGTAAAATGCATGACTTCACTGCTTTAAAAAAAACATGAAGTCTCCTTTTTCCCAAGGTCCAAGCGGGCTGGGGTTCCTTCTCTGGAGCTCGAAAACATTCACTCGCAGCTGGCATCCCGCTTGACCTTAAATCATTCTGAAATCAACAATTAAATTTCAGTTGTCTTGATCTGAACTGAACGTAAAAAAAAAAGTCAATGGCATCTCCTTTTCTCAGTTGGCTATGTTAATGCCTTCTTTCCTGGATGGACTGAAACGGATCGCCATGCTTCACCTCCTTTTCTCTTTACAAAATGACATTCAAAATCATGCTTACTTCTTGTACACTTAGATTTCAAAGGAAAAGATATTTTTCGTCCCAATATCCTTGCAAATTTTCGACAGTCTGGAAAAACCTGACTGTTGAAAATTTGCAAAGATATTGGGACGAAAAATATCTTTTCCTTTGAAATCTAAGCGTTTACCATCGACCATAGGGCATTGAACGATGCACCATAAAGATCAGTGGTAGCGACGCGATAAAGTACAATCCTGTTCGTTGACAATCAATATTGTGTAGTGACAACAGCAATTTTCACTTGTTTTTAGTGCTTTTGAGGAAGGATACCGGAATGTCTCTAAAAGTTTAAGTATTGATGTTCTCTTGTAGCTGGTGTGTGTGTTATAAAATTAATCTTCTACCGACTACTAACTTGCAATGTCATTGTACACCACTGTAATCGCCGATTGTTGGCAATTAGTAAATTTACTGGTAATGTATATTTTCGTTCTAGGCAATAGAAACATATAGCCAGCCTGGCAGGCTTAACTGTAAATTAAGATAAAGCAAATACTACTACAGCTTTAAACTCTTGCTTTGCTATATATGCTTCCTAATCTTGAAGTAAGAAAAATAAAAAATTTGGTAAATCACTAGTTGCTTAATTTTTTATTGTTCGTATAATTTTTTTTTTAAATGTATTCGTTTTAGTGCTTCAAATTTATTGACTTCATATCGACTGCTTTTATCACTGAAACAATTCATAGCTGTTAACAACAGACAGACCATTCAGGTTGCTTGGGATGGCTTGCTCTCTGCCCCTTTCAGGACCACTTGCGGAGTCCAACAGGAAAGGAAAGCCTGCTCTCCCCGTTTGTCTTCTGACTTTCCCTCGATAAGGCTGTTGTGTCTGTGAGAGCATTAGAGACTGGCTTCTGGGTGAACGGTACAGCGGTGAATGTGATCGCCTGCGCAAGTGACATTGTTATGCTTATTCCCAGATGGAGAACCTTGCTATTTCTCACGAATAGACTAGTCTACATGGCATTTAAAGATGGCCTGATATTCAGCACGACCAAATCTTTTGGAGAGGGTGGCAGGGAGTTGTCACTCTACGTACTAATAACGTTAATCTTACCTGGGGCACCTGCTTGACGAAAGCACATTAGAAAGGTCAGGGTTGAACTTTGTAAGCCTGCAAATGTAGTGTTGCATTTGCATACCTTTAGTTTTGCTGAGGAGGAGTGCAAGGAACAACTTCTGAAATTGAGTGCAGTTGGTTTGTATGGCATTGCAACCTGTTTTAGCTTCCGACTGGACACCCTGCGAAAGCTATCCACTGTGCACCATGAGACAGTGAAGAGGGCCCAGTTTCCTTTCATGGCATATTGCCATTCACGTGGCTTGCCGCACCAGTGGAATGTTAATGCTGGAGTTCTTGCTACTTCTCAATCAGGCTTCCCTCAGGGTTCTTGCCTCAAATAATGAGTTTACAAAAGCGTTCTGTGGAGGTATTGCTGGCTGGAACAAACGATTGGAGGGGCAGTTGCGCAGGATCTCCTGACATATGGCAGGTGACGGGAGGTCCGGACTCTTCAAGATGTGAAGAAGCTCAAGAAACGGCTTCATAAGCACGTTCAGATGAGGGCACTCCCAAGAGACAGAGGTTGAAGTGTAAAGCTTGATTATGTCATCACTGGGCTAACTGTTGCCTGTCATTGCAGTAGTTCCTTTTTGCACCTTACTGTTGTCTTTCCCCCATCGCAGGAGTTTGCTGTCCTTTTTTTTTCTACCCATTGTACCCTGCTGTGCGGTTATAGCAAATTAAAAAAAATATTCGTTCCATCAGAACCTACCACCCTTTAATAGTTTTAAATTAACTGTTTAAATAAAGATACTGTCAAAATTCTGTATTCTACTAATTATTGATAATAATGCTGTTAACCGTTAATGATGGCCTTCATATACTGTACAGTTCTGAACCATTGTATTTAAAATCACTAATTTGAAAATAAATAATAATACGAGTTTAGACTAAGTTTCGTCACGGTTTGTTCTATCATATCAATAACCAAAACTGGTAAACGGGACCGCCAAGTTCCAAATGGTTATCCAAAGGATATCAACACACCAAAACATTTAGTTCGAAGGATAAATGAAAACTAGAACATTGATACTTTCCGTAGCAATGTTCAAGTTTTCATTTATTGTCTGAAGTATGATTTGATGTGATTAACTTGGCAAATGTTTTGGTGTATTGATATCACTCCTTTGAAGGGCTGAACCATTCGGAACTTGGCGGGCCCTTTTACCAGTTTTGGTTTTTGACAGGATATCACTTCTAATTCACGTTCAAGTTGAATTCATAATTGATGTGAAGTGTGTAGCAAAATCTTCAGGCAAAACTACCAGATACACTCCAACCGAATTTATGTCAAATGCAACCAAGACAACAATGTTACCGTAGTGCTTGTCCTTTACTTTGTTATCTCTATACTTTGAGATTTAGAATAGTATTATGGTGCAGAGAAGCTTCAGATGTGTAAAATTCGTTTGTTTTTTGGAGGTCTATCAGTGTTGCTTTTTTAAACTGTTTGTTGTTTGCCAACACTTGTCGTCAGTTTGTTAATCATGTTGTAGGCCTAATTCTAATCAATGACATTTTTTTAAGGTTTTCATTTTCATCATATACTTCTGACTTGACACAGCTGGTAGATGAAATGATTCGAACAGTTGCACTGTCATCCTTAGAACAAGAATGTGTTTTGGTTCAACAAACTCAGCCACTTGAATCCATTGAACTATGCAAAGCACTGACAAACTTTGACAATTCCTTACCCCGAAAAGTGTCTGTTGCAGTGGCTGCTTTCATTGAAACTGTTGACGGTTTATTGCCGATGATCCTGGCATGTGAAGAGGAATTGTCACCAATAAGAAATGCATTCGTAGTTGCGGTGAAACAATACAGCGTAGAGGTACTAAACCATCTTCTGCGACTAAGCCAAGAGGCTCTGCACACGCAAAAGAGCTGCAATCTATATCTCCTAATTAGTTCAACAGCATTTTTGTGTAAGAAGATGGAGTATTACAATAGTGTTTTTCATGATGTAAACAAAAGGTAAGAATATACAGTGAAATCTCTTTGCAGCGATGTCCAAGGTGCAACCCCACTTAGCCCAGTTCAAGGAAGAAGCAAGAAGGATGGTAGAATTCAGGGTTTATTCCAGGGCCACACGGCCTGTCTTATGAAGATGTTGTCAGTGGTTCAAGGATGCAAGTGGTAGGTTAGGCTGTAACAGAGTGGCATGCTTCCAAGAGAGTTGTTGCTGGTTAGGTACTAGCTCCCAGAGTGAAGGATAAAGGGGTTGCAGGGCCTTTTATACCCAGAGCTGCAGCCAGCTTCCTCCACAGGTGGTGCAAATTACTTCCTGTAGTGTATCCTGGTATCCCATGAGCCACCTCTGCTAACAGCAACCCCTAGTGGCAAGGAAGGCCTGAGCCAGGTTCCTTTGACCGTTCTACTGGGTCGGTTCACTCAGTTGAACGCATCTGAGCTATACCACAGCTATTTCCCCGTGGTAAAGTATACACGAGCGAGATGTAGTTGGTGACGTCTTTGCTCCCAAACCAATCCTCGAAGCAGACAACGCTTGATTTTTCGAAGCCAGTAAAAAGGTTAGTTTCAATGAGCCAGTAGTTTTTAACAAATTAATATTTATGAAATATCTGATCGCATAATCTTTACTGAATGTTAAACAGGGTTGCCACCAACCTGGAAAACTCAGGGAATTTAAACTACATTTGAAACTCGGAGAGAACTCTGGGAATTCTCTGATTTTTTACAAAAAAAACTGGAAAACTCTGGGAAAAAATTAAGATTTTAAATAATGCATTTCCCATCTAAAAGCTTCAGCCAACACAACTGGTAAAATGTGTGAAAAATATTCCTTCCTAAAATTACGGTTAATAGCCTGGAAAATGACTTCATCTACTCTGGAAAACCTGGAAAACTCAGGGAAATTGATGTCAGTATTTTGGTGGGGGACCCTGTTAAAGTACACATTATTAAAACAAAACGACAAATTTACTTAACAGATTACCCAAGATGAGTGTTGATGACGTCATTACTTTCAAACCAAAACAATGGCTTGCTTTTACGATGATGGATTGTAATGGTGACATGTCTGATGACTTTCATTGTCTGATGACATGTCTGATGACATGTTTAAAAGCCCTCGTCCCCGAAGGTCGGAGCTTGTCAGTTGGTCCTCCTCGACCCCTGCTAGGTCTGCTAGTTAGGGGAATTTTTGCTACGTAAGCCTTTAGTAGGTAGCAACCTAAGCCTTTTTACAACCCTTAGTTAGTATAGTTTCCATGGTTGGGCCCAAAGTAGGCCGAGTTTCTTTCGGTCCCAAACCTAACGTTCTGGC
This sequence comes from Lithobius niger, assembly GCA_023313725.1. NCBI lineage: Eukaryota > Metazoa > Arthropoda > Chilopoda > Lithobiomorpha > Lithobiidae > Lithobius > Lithobius niger. Next base: position 45,486 of record JAHWFP010114913.1, on the reverse strand, counting down.
CCTAGAATTCCCAAACTCGGTCTAGACCTCTCTCGCACTTAGCCAGCTGCAGGGGTCGCAGCCAACCTATAAAAGCCTATATTTTAATTCTGGCTCTACATTTTTGCCAAAATAACCTATAAAACCTATAATAACCTATATGTTTAAAAGCTGGTTCAGGAGCGATGTGTTTTTGAATTGCGATCTCATCGTTTTAGTTATTAAACTAAATCTGTCGACTGACTACAGCCTACCTCCTACGAGGTTGCCTATTCGTTGAGTCGGAGCGCATAAATTTGAAAACTTGGTTATCGGCAGGGTACTCTTAAAAACAACACACACCCGGGAAAAAGTAATTGTGGACGAGTTGCACATGAAAAAAATTAAATCACTACTGATCATTAGTATTTTATATTTATAGTCGTAGTTTAATAATACCTCATGATGTAATCCTGTGCTGCAGTTTGAGCAGCATTACGGTTATTCAAACATATTCCTGGTAGCAGTGCACCTTTCAGATATTGACTACAAGCGTGTCTTGTCAACACGCGGTTTGCTCCGTGTAGTAGGTAGCTTGGCAAAAATGATAGTTCTGAATTCAAGGTTTTCCATGCAATTCTGAATAATTTTAAGATAGTTTTAATTGAATAATGATTTTGTTGGCTATCAATGAGAGGTGTTACATTAAAAGAGTTTATTTGAGCGTTGGCACTTGATTTCGGCTCTTCTGTGTTTCGTGCTGTGGTGATTCACGTTAAGGGAGTGTCTTTTATTAAAATTGAGTTTACTTGCTGTTTGATGCTATAACGTTAATGTAAACACATAGCATTTTTCATGAATTCCTATAGCTCCAATTTTTTTTTTGCTTGTGCGAGGCTACAAGGAAAGGGGGAGGGGAGGTGAAGCTGGGAACCCCCTACAACTCGATAGCTGATTTAAAATTAAGTGTACGCAACCCTTTAGTTTCATTATTTCCATTGTACTAGTACATGCAAGTTATCTTAAGCAGGCCTGACGTTTCATTAAATAGCCGATCATGCAGTCCTTTAGGGGCGGATCATTATTTGTCATGAGAAGGTGGGGGGGGGGGGGGGCCAAAGCAGGCTGAGAAGAGGAAATGATAGGTGGGCTTTGTAGATTTTTCAGGTTTTCCAGTGGGGAGCTGCGTGGATGGGTCACACCTTTTATAGCCCTGTAATGGTCGGATCATGAATAAAAATTATTTTAATTATTCTTTCTGTATTTACGAGAGTTGATAAATACGTAGGTTTATCTATGTAGGCTTATGGACATCATTAATAACATACTGTGTGCGTGCGTATTCCTCTACTCCTCGTGAACTAAAGCACCTACAAAGATGAGAGAACCACCAAATGAAAGACAATTAAATTGCACTTTCGTTAGGCCTAATTTTATTGCAGTAACTTAACCCCTAAATACGCGAAAAATTGCTCTGGAGACATAAAAGTTCGAGCAACCAAAGTAACTAGAAAGAAATCAACTAAACTACATGGTGAGTGAATCGATGCCAATAGATTGAGTGAAGTAAAGCTAGTTATTGTACTAAACAAGAGTAAAGCATCTTATTTGCCCTTTAAGTGCTGAATGAAATAAACGGACAAAAAAACCTATAAAAGCTTATATATTTGCTGAAAAATAACCTATAAAAGCCTTTATTTTAAATTTTACAACCTATTTTTTACCTATATGTTTTAATTTAAGGTCTGCGAGGCCTGCAGCTGTTTTCACCAAGAATATAACAATATAACATTTTCACTCGCATTGTTGATTGGACTTGGGTTGCTTGATGCACTTTAAAGCAATTTAACCAATTGGAGCGGTCCAGCTTACGTTTGATGATGAGTATTCGTTCATTTTTCAGTCCAGTTTTGTCTATTCGTCAGCAAAATCTACAGCTAATGAGATGCAAGAATCAGTAAAATGGCGCGAAGTGGGATCAGTAACGTAAGACGCCTTTGAGGGTTAATGCGGGTTTTAATACAGCCTAGGTAGAGTCTGGATGACAGATTTCATCAAATACCACCTTGGAGACAGATCCTTGAGTTTTTGTTACAAAAGAATTGCTGTAACCATTACCAAGGGTTGGACAGAAAAAGTTAATATCTATATTATTTTGTCGCACATACTATGCGAGGGAGTTGTCATTCCACCTACTGGATGCCGCCATGTGTAATTGCACCCATTTTTTAATTTTTTTTATTTGCATTATACAGTATTCATTAAGGGTCTAAACTCTCACTTTTCCAATTTTTTTAAGTTAGCTAAGACCCTAAAAACCCTTTAAGACTTATAAAATCTCGCTTACCTTGATAATAATGTCGAAATAAATAAAAACAACTACGACTTTTAAGTCCCCCATCCCAACGACAAACGATAGCTGTTGGGGTGCGGTCATTCACTTCCCCTTCTGTTGCGATTGCCCTGTGCTGTCTTATTTCTGGTGTCTGCACAGGTGAGGCAGACAGCCTGGAATGCGAGAAGAAAAATGATGTTACTCCACACAATTCAAAGTGTGATTTTCTCCAGCAATTGGGAGTTGCGTTGTTGGCTTAAGGCAGGTGTTTTAAAAATTTGTACGGCTTAAGCACTAACACCTATTGACGTCGGATGACTCAGTTCCTAATATTAATTTCAGTTCCTAAACTAACAATAAAAAAATTCATAGTTGGAGGGTTTAGTATTCCTTTAAGCAAAGGTACTTAAAAAAGTCAAATTATTTCAACTATACAAAGTAATTTTTCCCTCAAGGTATGTGATGATCCGAAAATCACATTTGAAACTTGTGTTACCCTCTAGGGACAATCTGCAAAACTTGTAATACTCTCCTTGGCATCTGTATATAGTATGTATGAGAAGCCTGCAGTCCTATGTGCTCTTAAACTTGTCCAACCCTTGCTGTAACTTAATGAGTAATAGCTTTTGCAGTTAACATATAAACTATTACTTGTAATCTCGCCTTCGCTATGTAAATCAAATTCTATATTGCAGAGCTTTTCAATGCGAAGTTGAACAAATTGACGAACTTGTGGAAACACTCGTTCAACAGTCCATAGTAAGTCATCAGACTTATTTGTGTACAACCCTTCTCCAGGACAGGGAAAGTAACAACTGGAGTTGTACGAAACCGTTTTATGAGGCAAGTATATTTCAGAATTTTCATCTGTGTTTAGAGCATTTTGACATCGCAAAGAGCTCAAAAGTTGCATATGCCGTAAATCGTGGATTAAACGCCCACGGCCTTATGCAGTTAATTTGGCAAAAATAGGGGGTTGGGTGGGCTTTAAATCAGCATTATCAATTTTCTAACCTTTATGGACATCTATTACAGAAAGTTCGAAGCTTTTGAACGATTTCTGAAAGACCAATTTTTACATCCTTTTAATTGCTGTGAAGAAGGGAGGAGGCTTAGATGAGAGATGCCCAGGCCTTGTGCAGGTGCTCGGAGCTACAGGAAGAGTCCACTATTACTACAGGGAGGGAGAAGGGGCCAGTAAACATAGCAAGCAGTAGGCTACTATCTTTATTCACATCATATAACTTTTAGATAATATTTCGTAGAAAAATGACAATTTGAGGGGTGGGCTTTAACTCCACTATTTCATGATTTTGACTTATCGGTATCTTCCCAAGGCATAATGTAAAATTTTGTTTCTTTTCCACACTGGGTTATTTAATTTATTTAAGTAAAAAAAAATTACTTGCATCAATTTTCGAAATCTACTGCTTTCATTGTACGGTTGGTGTGGCTGCCCTACCATCGGCCAACTGTTTGTTTTATTCAAAAATGAAACAAAACTGTAGAAAAAAGATCATTATAAACTTACGTTTTATACAAACCAGTAATATATGTTAATATCATTTAAAGTTCATTTTTGACGTATGTGAACATGAAAGTCTGATACACTTGATTGCCAAATAGTGTAATTGTTGAAAATGACACCTCGACTGACCACAGAATTATTAACACACAGTCATATTACCACTTTGTAAAACAAAGTAGCCTCCCTGGGTTGGATTTACGTAGAAGCATTAAGTGTTGTGTCAGTCACTAAGTTGTTGCGAAAACAAGATCAAGATGGTCGCTATGATTGCTTAATGCAGTAGTAGTTTTGACAATTTCTGAATAGGGTGATGGGCAATTTTCTTCACTATTCAAGTGTGTTAAATATTAATACTATAGATGCGAAAATATTAGGGATCGACCGGGGTGCAAAAAACCAAGTCCGAGCCGAGTCCGAGTAATTAAATTATGAATACCCATCGAGCCGAATCCAAGTAGTGAACCGCGTCGTAGATTTTCAATTTTTTTAAAGTTTAATATACAGCTTTTTTACTTTGGTTTCGTTCTCTTTTTTTTTTTTTTGCTTTCAGTCATTTTCATTTTAATTTCGACCAGTTTTGCATTGCGCAGAGTATAACAATGAACGAAATTAAAAGTGGACGAAAGCAAAAAAAAAAAAAGGACAAAACCAACGTAAAAAAACGGTCAAATTTACCAGTTATTCTTTCTTCCAAATATTTTAATAGTAAACTTTACTGTATTAAATAGAGTGAAATCAAAAATTAAATTGACCAATAATTCTTTGTTCCAAATTTTTTAATAATAAAGTGAAATGAAAAATAAAATGCATTTTGGTTACTATAGGCCTATGGCGGCTTTAAGAAAAGATTAAATGGACATGAATTGAACAAGCATACTAACTTACTAAGTAATTAATAATGATTTCCATTAAGCATACATAAATTAAATTTGTGCTTGTACCGCAGCACAGTCAATGAAATGTCAATTTCGGGAAGGGAAGCGCAAGCCTGTACATACGGCGTTTGCATAGCATCGTTTCTCAACCTCTTGAAGCTTTGGGTTTTGTTACAATTATTTAGTGTAACTGGCATTCAGAAATTATATTTTTGCTTTACACTATAAAAAAATCGTTTCAGTTCTTGGGTTTGGTTAACAGAAACGTCCAGTAATATTTTAGCGAATTTCAAGACACGTACAAATATTAAAATACGTTTTTATAGCCGACGAAAATATACATTACCTATTTTTATAGCGAGTCCCTCCTTTTGAGCTATTATTCCCCTAGAATCTACATCCTGTTTGGCACGATTTCGACATGGCCTCCGTGGCTCCATTCAGATTTCACAGAGGTGTTTGTGTTTAGTTCGTCGTTGAAAATCACGAGGAACGTGAACTTGCTAATAATAAAAAATTAAAAGAGCAACCACCACGAAAACTAAAACTGCAAAGCAGCTTATAAAGCTTCACGCTATCGCTGATGACGTGAAACAATGTTAAGTAGCCTAACTAACACAGACTTTCAGACGTATTTTCTCAAAACGGAGATTTACAATTGTA
>JAHWFP010114913.1:8158-35127 GCA_023313725.1 Lithobius niger | reverse complement strand
GGGATAGAAACCATTAATGGAAGGAATGCAAAAATTTGCAGGTAATGTATATCTTCATACTTAGGCAATAGAAACCAAAATCAACCGGTGTACCCCCGTATTTTGACGTTTTTACCTGCTTTAAACGCTTATGTACCTGTATGAAGGGTTGGTTAGCTGGTAGGTGATTGGTTCTTTAAATCTCTAGAGGGAAACTGCATTCGAGAATAAGAATGCTGAATTTACAGGCAATGGGTATTTTCGTTTATGCAATAGGAACAGAATTTAGCCGCCATCCAGCAATTCCTTTTTTTTTCATTTCAGTGTTGTTGTATTATGAACTGTCATTAATAATTAATAATTAATTTTACACTTTATTATTTGTAGGATGAAAAAGTATCATTTGTTGCCCACATGTGGAACTTGCATATGCAAGCTCTCAAGCAAGACTTGTGGACAATCCTTGCCCCATCGCTAGCTATTCGCATTATGATGTCATTGTTAGAATATTCGTTATCACTTTTTGCGCGCCGTTACAGTTTAGTCAAGCCCAGTTATGCTCGTGTGCGACAATTAAGAGCCGATATTACTGCAATATTATTGTGTGCCAGTAACTTGTTACTGTCTTTCAGTCCAGATATTCAAAACAATGAACAATGTAGTGATCTGTTAAAATCACTTCACGAAAAGTGTAGTAGTCTTGTTGCAGTACTCGCTGTTGTTACTTCACCTTTAAATGTATTGTATAAGGTAAGTACAAGTTTAAATGTTGAGTTAAGCAAGCTCAATAATGCAACTTCTGTAAGTGAAGTTTGCTACAATTTTTTTCCCCGTTTGAATTTGTTATTTTCATTTACCAAGCAAGACGTCCATAAATCTGTAAGCGTCTCTGATCTCACCTTCTTTTACTCGCCTGGCTTTCACGCAGAACATTAACATTGAAAAAAAGATTGGCTGCTTTGTATGTGGGAAGGGGGAAGATTAACGTAATGGCAGCGATTGCCGTAAAGCAACTTGATTATTTGCTTAGCCTTCAACAATCAATACATGTCATTATAACTCCAATAAAAACTCAATATTTTATACAATTATCATTATATAAATTAACGATTGTAATTATTTCCTTCACCAAAGTGTAATTAGGCCGACTACTTACAAATTTTTATAAGATGGTAAAACTGACCTTTCTTTTACTTTTAACTTTGTTTTAAATTTAAAGTATGTAGAGCAGGTACATAGAACAAACCAAAGTATGTATGTTATAATTAGAGTACATATTGCTTTCTGAAACTACTTTTTAGATTTACTGCATCAGATTACAACAGTAACTTTCTAAATGATATTTTAATAGTAAAAACCTGTACCATATAATCCCGAATACAAATGTATACCAGTAAAATAGCAGCATCTTCTTATACTCGCTTGTAAGTCCATAACTCTGTTATTGGCGCTAATGACCCAGCTGTCGACGTGCCATTAAGCCTCATCCCCCCCCCCATAACTCTGTTAGATTTTGACCGAATTTGATGTTTAGATTTTGGATTATTTAGCAAAAACTAAATATATTTAGAAAATGGCCCCAGTAAGCAGTCCAAGATCGGAAATGTTATTCGGATGATTTTGGAGATGTTGGGAGAATCGGCGAAAAGACATAATATTCCAAGGGGAGATTTCAAGAAGGACAGAGCGTTGTGAAAAGTAGTGCTGGCACACATCTATGTCGAGTTTAATGGGGAAACTTTCTGGCAGATAAGAGGAGCCCAGATGGGGTATTCGTGCTCACCGATCATCGCTGAGTTGGTGATGCAGCATTTAGATGCGTTTGTCCGAGTTTCAATCACCGAGGCTAGGCTGTGGAAGCGCTTTGTCGACGACGTGTAGGCTGTATTAAAGAAGAAGGAGTTGAAGAAGATTCATGAGATGGTAAATAACTGGCACGAGGATCTGGCGTTTACTGTTGAGACTGAAGTTCATGGCTCTATCCCATTTCTGGATGTGAAAATCAGACGAGAAGACGATGGACGCCTCACGTATCAACCTTTTAGAAAAGAGATGGCAACTGAACGAGGAATTCTTTATACGTCAGGACATCCAGCAGAGCAATTAAAAGCCATAGCGCAGAATGAGTTTCATCGGATTGTGAGGCACTCTTCCACCAGCCAGCTTGCTCAGCCACATTTGTACAATGCTAAGGGGCGCTTTATAAAACTTGGATATCCTCCGGGACTCCTAACCAGGATGATGCAAAAAGCGCTTTTAACGAAGGGACAAAACCGACCTACTGTGCAGGATGATGTGACAAAGACCAAAGTCGGAATTACGTATCTAAAAGGAACGAGCGAGAGACTGAAGGGAATTTTAGAAAGAAGAGGCTTCAAAACCTTTCTCAGGAATGACAACAACCTGAAAGATGCTCTCCTTAAGAAGAGAAAGAAGGTGGAGAATGGGAGTGACCAAAATGAAGTGTTAGCTAGGGTTAAAAATACGAGAGAAGGTCTATATTGTGTGCCATGTGATGGGTGCGATGCTGTTTATATAGGTGAGACTAAAAAGGGAGTCCGAACGAGGGTAGGACAGCATATGGATGACACGAGGAATGAAGTGTATAGCAACAGTATCGCTACCCATCACATGATGACAAAGCATGATATTGGCTGGGGAAGAACTACTACACTTCTAAAATCAAATGTCCCACATGATCGGCACTTGAGGGGACTGGAATCCCTGGCGATCCAGCAACATGTTAAAAATGACGCCGTTTTGATGAACACTCAAGGCCCATCCAATCCGGGAATTCGTTTCCTCCTTAGAGATGAGTTTTCCAGGCGACTCACAAAGCAGTGGATGAACCAGCACAATAAATATAGGAAGCCACGCCATGCACGTGCGCAGATTTCGAACGCTGAATTCCACGGTGACGATGTAGTTGACAAAAGTTTTGAGTTGTGTAGGTTAGGCCTGATGAAGACAGACGTCGTCAGTCTGTTGAAAATTTGCAAGAATACTGGTACAGTATTTTGATTCTGAAATTGTGCGTAACAATCTGTTTTCAACAATCAATTATCAAGAATGACGAACTTTCAGAGTAGAAGCCGTTATGGAATTTTCAATGTATTACCATTTTGGGCTTTGAATCCAGTGCAGGTAAATTTATTAGTATACAAACTAATAAATGTAATACCAAACCTTATGAAAGCCGTGCTAAAGTCACCTGTATTATAATCACAGCCATTTATTTCTTTAGAATATGCGAGCCCAAAAATGCTACTCTTTTTATATTTGAGTCGTTTATATTCGGGGTTATACAGTAGCTTTGTAACACCTTGGAGGTTTATCGCAACTCCCAGCCTGAGCCATGGTGCCAGAATGCGAGAGGGATAATTTTAATAGGTAATTCCAATAAAAAATTCCTAAGATCTTTTACATGCCACAATCGACATAAGCACGAGGCATCTTAGGGCCCCTCACTTCCCGAAAATGTCAAATGTGGCCGAGGTTAGACTCGAACCATGTAATTCTTGCACTTGAGAATGTCATGCTAACTGCCTGGCTACCTGACCCCTTAGCTTTATAACACCAATGATTGATAGCAGTGAGCAAGAATTGTTTTGTCTTCAATGTAAACTGTTTAAAACATGCAATTTTATGTACTTAGTTACGTATAATCAACCACCTTACAGTCAGTTTTTTGGGTGTGACCAAATTGGTTTTTTTTTTTAGGTCTTTAAGAAGGGATTTCCACTCAAAGGAAATCCAAACCTTGATGTTGTAAACGATTATCCTCCAAACATGGCATGGTTGCGGATATACCAGCCAGAATTGTTACTCCCATGCACCAGGAATTCTAATCTTGGGCCAACCAGTAATGCTATTGCAGCACATCTGGAAATACTGTGCGCTCAACCTGCACCTTTGTGGCCTTTGGTTATTGAGGTAATTTCCAGGTGATTTGATAATGTTGACAAAAAAGCGTGGACTTGTTTGTTGATTATCATAATTATAATCATTCCCATCCTATGATCAAATCCATCGTGAGTTGATTGATGTAAACAAACTTTTATCACGTAATAAACGTGTGCACACCTACAACACAAATTACAAAACATCCTAACACTTAGTTTACAGATAGACAAATCACTTGTTCCCTATATTTTTCTTAGGATACTGTTAACTGCTTACAACAAAGGAAATTATTTAACTGCTATTCAGTGTGTGCATTGAAACTTTTCTAGCAGTGACAAATGCTGTAGTGCGGAATGGCTTATGGTTTACAATCTTGAGCAGTAACAAATGCTGCACTGTAAAATAGCTTATGAAAACTAGCAGTGACAAATGCTGCTTTTATGAAGAGAAGATTACGCTCACCAAAAGTTTGACAACGAAAACTGGCAAATTTTTGATGGCTTAGTTCTACAGCCTTCTTCTCCAGGCTTCTAGTCAGGAGTCAACCAAATGCACTAACGGTTTTCTGGCCAGTAAAACATTCAAAAAACAAACAATGTGACAGTTGGCTCTAGTCAGCTTTGCTCCAGTGCTACCACCTGGCTACGAGTGAGCGAAGAGTGGCTTCCCCTCTGAATCCAATTTATCCAGCAACTCGAGGGTGACGAGCTGTACGATTTACCGATGGGAAGGCTTCTGCACATTTCATAAGAGCAATGGCAACACTGGCAATGTTGAATGGGTAAGGCCTGGAGCATCATCCTTGTGCCATTCCAGTTGATAGTGTGGTTAGTGCTGTTGACATGGGTAGCAATGGCACTACAAAAACCTTTTTTTCTCAGTGGAATTTTGATGCCCTCTGACCCTAGTGCGCTAATCCTTTTTGTTTCCCCAATATAACGTTTAGCGCACCCTCCGCACGGTACCTGGTGTTCTTGATCGATGGGAGTTCAACAGATGTTATTTCAGATTCGGTGCGAGTTTCTACCAGGTTCACAGGGTGACTTAGTTGACCTGTGTTAACTGAAGCTTAGTTTTTCTCTTGGCCCTTGTTTGGTAGTGAGCTAAGCAGTGGTCACAAAATTTGAGCTGGCAATGGTCTTTTTGAAGCCTTTGGTAATTTGTCGGTTCGCTCTGCAAGTTTCTGTTCCACATTAGAGGTTCAGATTTTATTCCCCCTCGAGCAAGAAAGCTGTCTACTGGGTACTGTTTGGAGGGTGCCCTAAGATTATATAGGGAAACAAAAAGAAGGATTAGCAGTAGGGTCGGAGAGCATCTAAATGCCACCAAGGAAAAAGATTTCTGCAGTGCTATTGCAGCCCATGCCAACAGTACCAACCAAACTATCAACCGGAAGGGCACGAGGACGATGCTGCCATCTGACACCAGCAATGAAGCACATTTCTGGGCCCTGGAATCCTTAGCCATGCAACATTGCCAGTGTGTCGCCATTCCTCTTATGAATGAGCTGAAGTCTTCCCACCAGCAAATCCTACAGCTTGTCAACACTGAGTTGCTGTATAAATTTGATTGATAGTGAGCAGAGCTGACTAGAGGCCAGCTTGTTACATTGCTTGTTTTTCAAATGTGAATGCTCGTCAAAAACCTTAGGTATGTATGTTTAGTCGACTCCCGACTAGAAGTCTGAAGAAGGTGGCGGTGAAACTGAGCCATTAAAAATTAGCAAGTTCGTTTTTGAGAACTTTTCAAACTTTTGGTGAGCGTGGTCTTGTCCTCAAATGTGTTTCAAAACCAAAGTAAATAAAGCCGAACTCTCGGTTTTTACAAATGTTGCTCTGCAGAAAGCAATAATAATGCTGCATAGAAAGCCCAAAAAAAAACAGTGTAAATTAAAAGGTGCTATAAGCAGGGTTCGTACAGGTCCTTGAAAACCTGAAAATTTCCTGGAAAATGAAAATAAAATTCCAGGCCTGGAAAAGTGCTTGAAAACGTGGAATATGCCTCTAGTCCTGGAATACTCCTGGAAATTCAGGAAACAGAAAAATCGTGTTTCTGTTTTCCATGTCGGAAATCGGTGTGCGATCATGCAGTGTTGAGAAATATAAAACTTGAAAAAAAAACTAAAGTAAAGCGTGACACATCGTGTATACGAACTATACATAAAATTACTGCACCAAAACGGAATTTTAGCAATTGCAACTAGGGTGTCTCACTCTTGGTTTTAACCTGTGTTGAATTTTTGAACGCATTTGGGTCAAAGCTTTTAATTGTTTTATTAGTCTGTGAATTATTTTTGTGCAGTCCTTGAAGTGTCATTGAAAGGTCCTGGCAAAATTGTGGAAAAGTCCTGGAATTCATGCTTACATGCGAGTACGAATCCTGTAGGTAGGACGTGCCAGCAACTTCTGTGGTGTCTTTTCATTATCATGTCATATATTTGGTGCCATTTTGTTAGATGTCTACCAAAGTTTGGATAGTTTTTTGTTCATACGTTTGATATGGGCATCGTAAGTCCCAATTCAGTCTAACTTTTCAAGCTGTAATCGTTGATAATTTTTTTCTTCCCTCGTTGTTCCAGTTGCTTATAATGAGGGATTTCACATTACCTTTAATGATTGTTACTCACTGTTTGGAACCAACTGAAAGTCTTGTAAACCAGTCATCTCAAACATCCTGCGAAAAGTTGGGTTGTGAGGGAACAGCTCTCTGTAAACAAACACACGAAGATTCCGTTTGGTTTGTGGTCATCACCATACTAGTGCATTGTCAATCGTGCCCAGAAGGTTTATCAAGAGTTTTAATCCATCTTCTTGAAAGGTAAATGTAGCACTCAGCGAGCAGCTTGAACTGTACAGTTGTCGTTAACGTAGTAAAACTAGCTATACCAGTAAAGCGCAAGGACTTACTGGTCCTGTCAAACATAAAGCTATACCAGTCCTAATTGTTCACCAGAACATGCCATGGCACAACCAGCATGTAAGTTGTTCAATTTTTAAATAATGGGCACTAGGAAACCTATGATATCCTCTAAAAAACTAAGTTCAATCTCTTTGTTTATGTGAGATGCATTTAAATAAGCAATATGGCTACAAACTTGGCACCTGTTGTTAAAACTGTTGCAATTCAGAATTCAACTTAAAGTTTGCATTTAAATCTTCCCTCAAAGGGCTGCAAAGCGAATCAAAATGGATTCGACCGACTTCTGAATGTGGGACATTTTAACCCAGACACAATGCATTTCACTTTAGATCTATTCACCCTTTTTGCAGCTTGTGTTCCATTTAATCTGCATAAATGTGCGTTGGTTGGGCACTCAACTGCAACCCAAACAATATGAAGTCAAGTTTGACTTTGTGTGCTGGCTAATTTTACCTTCATCAAATCTTGTGTCAAAATGTTAAAAGTGGTAACAAGGAAACCATTTTGTTGTAGATGTATGGCACTACTTTCATGTACTATTTGCTGTCTTTTCTAGTTACTAATACCAAACACCTCATAAACTTTTGCTAATATGCTAGATAGTGCCAAAAAGCACCCTACCCTGCAACCGAATTCAATAAATTGGTGCCTTCAGCTCTGGATTAAAATTAATGACAACCTAAGTTACATTGAGAATTTTACAAGGGTGAAACGAATACGGTTTCAGCAAGTGAAATAGCAGTTTCGCTTGCTGAAACCGTATTCGTTTCGCCCTTGTCATTTGCCCTAGCAAACGTAGCCTAGCTCTCATCCACAAAGTATTCTCTACTGACAAGCCCAAACAAGGGCGAAACAGTCTGTCTAGAGATCTTTGTGGGTGAGAGCTAATTGATATTGAGTATTTTACTGGAACACTGATGGTTTACTCAGCTTAGCTATGTGAAAGCTGATCTGGACTGAAAGAATACACTGGCAAAATCTTTGCGTTCAGTGCCGGCCAGGGTACTGTAAGAGATTACAGGGCTCCCCAGCCCCAGCATCTCTGCCCCTACTATGAAAGGAGGTTTACTAGTTCGAATCTCATGGTTCTTCCTTTTCCTTTCTGGACTTTTTCTCTGCTTCTAAACGTCTAGTAATGTTCAAAATTCAGGTGCTTCATCTGTTCATACATTAGTTTACTTCATATGACTTATAATTAAACAAAATTCATAAAAATTTTATTTTATTTATTTTGCAATAAAATTACTACTTCTGTAATATGTATGTTTTTTTTTTCTACAAAATTAAGATTCAGCCTTTGGAGCATATTGTGTGCCACACCAAAAGTCTATGTGCAGGTATGACTTTGCAATATCTGTGCATTAATTCTCAAGAAAATATTTACTACTACTTAATTAGCAACTTGGGCAACATGTGTATAGCTAATAGTTTATGTTATTGTTATTGTAGTTCCCTAAGTGGTACCTTCCGATTTTGGATCAGCTAGAGCCAATCTGCATTAGGTAAGAAACTTTTTCATAAAAAAAATGATGTTCAAATGGGTAATGACAATAATAATAATAATAGTAATAATAATAATAATAATAATAATTTTATTGCTTTTAAACAACTCGAAGTTCAAAGAACTTGTGTGAGTGCAATAATAATAATAATAATAATAATAATAATAATAATAATAATAATAATAATAATAAATAATAATGCAAGATATAAAAAGGAAACTTTATCTTGATGGTGTGCACACAACCTCACATTAGATTATACTTAAAGATAATCCAAAGGCACGCCGAAGGATGCTTCTTCGACGTAGATTTCTCCTTCACCTGCCAGTCCACCTCCTGTCAACCCTGCCATTGTTGTTAGCTCGTCGCCTTCCCTTCCTCCATCTCTTCCCTGCATAGTGTCGTCACTTCTACCTTCCCCTTAGCCTCCGAGACCTCTCTCTGCTTCGGCACCTCCGGTCTGTGCGTCCAAACATTGAAGTCTCTTCTCATCCCTTGCAAGGCAAAGAAAACCGAATTGAAAGACAAGACTTAGAAAGTTTTGACTTCTCGTCGCTCGCATTCCACACCACTTGATCTCTCGTTTCGATCTCACAACTTTTCCACACCTACCCCACCTGATCACTTTCTTTCGTCCAGTTAAATTCATGCACTCATGGACCGAGCCATTCTTGTATTTCGCTACAAACAACGACCGGCCAAGCCCACTCCGCCATCATTTTCCCCACAGACTAGAATTTTCCTCAAGAATCCCTTCTGGGGTGGTCCTACGTCCAGAACCTGTCGCACGCGGCACCGCTTCACGAGCCCCAACCAGACCTCCATCCCCTAATGGACGCCTCCCTAGAAGGCTGGGGACCCCACATCGATCACCAGAATATAATGGAGTTTTCCAGTACCAGTGTGTGGTGTTGTCCTCATGGCATACTTCAGCGCAGGTAACAATGGATTCAATTGGTTCTGATTCTCATGCACAAACGCTCTAAGACAGGCTTTCATGGTGCGATTGACACGTTCTGTGGAATTAGCTTGCGAGTGGTAGGCCGTGATCCTGTTGTGGTGGATTCCAGAGACCTGTAGCATGGCCTCAAACATCTTCCCAACGAATGAAGCTCCATTGTCCGAGACAATGTAATCCAGTAAACCGTTGTCAGCTACCACTGCCTGCAAGAATTTCGTAGTTGCTGTTGTTGCAGTAGTGAAATGTGTAGGAACTAGCCAGACGAATTTGGTGTAGTAATCTACCATGCAGAGGGTGTACTTATTCCTCGCATAAGTTTCTGGTAATGGCCCCACAAAGTCAATACCAATCATGTACATTGGGTAATGCGAAATTACAAGTTGTAGGTTTCCTGCCTTCTTGGTTTGGACTAGTTTGACCACTTGACACACCGTGCACGATCTTACGTACTTGACAGTGTCGGCGAAAATTCTTGGCAAATAAGCGACCTGACTTAGTCTTGCCAGTGTCTTATAAATTCCTAAATGTCCAGCCTACCTATGATCGTGGCAGCTGTACTGGTACGTGTGTCGGAGAGACTTAGGAACATAAAAACGGGATTTGCCGTTGATTCTGCCTCTGTCCGGTACGTTGGGAGCTTTGAAATAGAGCAGACTTTCTTTATCAAAGGCATACCTCTCCAACGCTCTGAGCAGGAAGTTGGCCTTCTCTATGCCGGCTACTTGACCCCGTCTTGAAAAGCACTTAGCAAATTCTCGCAGTTTCTGGGTCCTTTTAGTTATCTCGTCACGAAAATCGACAACTGGGTCGTCTCTCAGATAGAGCATTGGAGGTTCTTGTTCCATCGATCGATAGGTAGCTGTAGTCCTGGAAGCGACTGTAGAAAGTGCATCTCCTGTGGCGGATTCCTGGAGAGCACATCCGCAACAACGTTCTGCTTCCCAGAATCTGTGAATAACCGTGAAGTCATACATCTGAAGTCTGATGGCCGAACAAACAGTGCGTCCTGTAGTCTTGTTGTTGGACAGGACCCACCTGAGTGCTTCGTTGTCCACAATCAGCAGAAAGTGTGCTCCCTCGACGTAGTGTCTCCATTTTTCAATGGCTTCAATTGCGGCGAGAGCCACTTTCTCGAAATTCGTCGCAGCTTTCTCACTGTCCTTTAGGGTTCTGCTGAAAAACTCGATGACTTTGCATTGATTGACCCTCGTGGTGCTGCGAAAGCATCGCACCAAGACCTTGGTCCGAAGCATCAGAGTGGATGATGAATTCCTTTGAAAAATCCGGTAGTCCAAGTGCTATCGAGTTTAGTAGTTTCTCCTTTAAAGCTTTAAAAGCAATTTCATGTTCTTCCGCCCAGCGAAACGATTTATTGCAGTTTCCGCAAAGGATCTGATGAATTTTCTGAAAAAATTGGCAAATCCAAGAAACTCTTATACCTTCTTCCTGAAAGACTAATGGGACAGTAGTGATGGATACAGTCGACCATGATGCCAAGGTGCTCGAAGCTATTACGAATGCAGGGACCTATGAGAAAATTAATTACGAATTAGGACTCACAGTTCACCACCGGATCACTGATCGAGTTGAAGAACTTAAACGCTAAACTCACCCCTGCAGATACTGATCCATTTCCAGTAATTTTCGCACAGGTAAAATCCCACAAGGCAGGCCTTCCACTGAGAATCATCACGTCTGCTAAAAGAGCTCCTATAAAGAAGGTAGACTGGCTGCTTGCGGAAAGGCTCAAAAAGTGCATCTGGGAAAAACACTTGCTCAAAAACACCGAGGAGTTATTAGATGCCATTGATAAGCTTCAACTCGTTAAAGATCGCAGATACTTGCAATAAGAATACGCAAAACCAAAAAGTTTGTAACAGTCAATCACATGCGAATTTTCGGAGGCCAATTTTCTGCCACCTTCTACCGGCCAAGCCCAGAGTTCTGTTCACAACGCAACAACAAACGTCAGCCGTTCACGTTTGTTGTTGCTGTTGTGAACAGAAGTCTGGGCTTGGTCTGAAGAAGGTGGCATAAAATTGGCCACCGAAAATTAGCCTGTAATTGACTGTTACAAACTTTTTGGTTTTGCGTATTCTTATTGTGAGTATTTTTCCTAAAACCAAAGTAAAACGGCAGTGATGTCGATCGACTAGAAAGATCACAGACTCGTATCCTATCACGTCACTGCCCTGTTCCCCCAGTCTTCGTCACTCCCTTATTTTGAGGATATTTGATCAATCGGTCAACAAAATCGAGGCCAGTGACTCTAACCAGACACTTGATTGGATGCGTCTCAAGTTAGTGCTCTCCACAATCTACGCCAAGTTCAAAGGTCAGAGCCTTTTGGCAGGTGTCTGGAACTCCTATGGGCTATTCCTACTCTCCGATCCTCACTGAAATGGTGTTGCAGTTTGTAGACCAGTATATCGTAGAATTATACCCCGAGCTACCTATATGGAAAAGATTTGTAGATGATGTTTTCTCGACACCTCACCAAAACATCATGGCAGACGTACTCACGCCACTTAACGACTGGAACCACGCAGTCCAGTTCACTAATGAGGAGAAATTGGATGGCAAGCTGCCATTCCTTGACGTTCACTTTACGAGTAGACGGAGAAGCCTTACCTATGAACCTGTTCGGAAATCAACACACACAGGAAGAACATTACGGTACCACTCCGGGCACCCGAGAACCCAGCTCAAAGCGCTCGTTGCCAATGAACTGCGCAGAATCGTAGCACATTCATCCCACACTGACACAACCAACAAGCACCTACAGCTCGCAAACACCAGATTCTTGCTTCTGGGTTATCTTGCCAGACTCAACAATGCCGAAACCTAGAATGTGTGGAGTCGTGCGAGATTTCGAAGATCTCAAGTGAAGACCTCAAATCAGCAGGAAGGCAGTATGCCATACGCACTTGTCACATATGTACCAGGTAGAAGTGAATGTGTACATAAGGTGCTCAGGGTACAAGGACTCAAGTGCTTCCACAGGAACCCCCTAACCTTAAAAATCTACTCCAGACAGTGCAACACCCACCTTCTTTGCCTGCACTTCCTCCCGTGACACCCCAATTCCCCCTCCAACCACCTGTTGTTACCAAACCTGTGCACAAGTATAACACCTGAAGCAGCACACGACCTGTTGCAGTCAGACACCCACTCACAGAGTCCCTCCCTCCCACCATATGCGAGAAAGCCCCTGGTGCACAATTTTCACAAGTTCTCAAACCCCCAACTCACTTACTTCAACAAAAGCAGTGGTTTACAGTGCCCCCTGTACTAACTGCAATGCGATTTATGTCGAAACACAACGGGTGTTACAAGAGCGCCTCA
This sequence comes from Lithobius niger, assembly GCA_023313725.1. Taxonomy (NCBI): domain Eukaryota; kingdom Metazoa; phylum Arthropoda; class Chilopoda; order Lithobiomorpha; family Lithobiidae; genus Lithobius; species Lithobius niger. Next base: position 22,518 of record JAHWFP010114913.1, on the reverse strand, counting down.
AAGAGCATGTCAGTGACACTGTTAATGGTGTCTTGACACTGTTAATGGTGTATCGGCATTGCTCAACATCACCTTAAAACAAAACATGAAATTGCCTGGGACAAATCCACTGTTTTGCTTAAATCAAACACCCACAATGATTTTCACCTTCGAGCTTTTGAGTGCACTTGTCATTAAACATCTGGCCAACAAACAAGTACGCCTCATGAATATAACGAGACCAGCATATGAAAACATCTACCAACTTGTTAAGCTAAATCTGGCTACCATCCTTGACAACAAATGGGCAGTCCAGATAGAATGCGCAGTCAAGATCAGTGGTGACTGAAGCATGTGCTTTAAAAATTGTTTACTCCAAACGATGTAGTGACCATTTCCTAGTTCATGAAACTTTCCGAAGAAGGTGAACGACATTTCACCGAAAATTTAAAGAAGAACTAAACAGTGTTCTCCTATTGTGGTATTGTGTTTTTTATTGTTATGATGTCAACTGCATACCATTTTAAACGCCGATTGCCGGTTTTCGCTAACCTTCTTCTTGTTGGTAGGACGAGAGTAGTTCAAGAAAGTGCAGTGTTCTCTGGTCAACTCAAGCCCCTTCGCCGAGACTTTTGAGTCCAAGGACCGACACTTCTGGCATACAGAAATGGCACTTGCTCCTCTTGAGAGTGAAGTTATGCTTCTTCAGCGCAACAAAAATCTTCTTCAATGCTCTTACATGTTCTAAGAACGTATGGGTAGCCGCTACGATGTCAGCGATGCACACGATACACACCGTACCGTTGAGTGGACCTAAGGCCTTCTTCATCGCTCGCTGGAAAGCAGCTCTAGAAGTCTTCAGCCCAAAAGGTAACACCTTCCGCTTAAATTGTCCTCAATGGCAGACAAAGGTGGTATAGTCTTGCGAGGCCTCAAACGGCATTTGATGGAAGCCTTGCTCCCAATCCAGGATGGAGCCATACTTTGCTCTGGTGAGGTAGTTGTATACCTCATCCGACCTAGTCATCGGGTAGCCATCCGTCTTGATTTGAGCATTAAGTTTCCTGTAGTCCAGAACAGGACGATTACCTCCACCAATCTTCTTTTGCTTCAAAAAGAAAGGAGAGCCCCACTCACTGATAGTCGGCTCGATCTGATCACTCGCTAACAGCTCATCCACCATCTTGTCAATCTTTTAGCGGACGTTCGGGTTCGCTTGTTAGATTCTTTGTGCTTGTGGCTTCGGTACGTTGTGAAACTCTCATGTGGGTATGACAATCAGTGCGACCAGGTTTTCCCAGGAACATGTCTTTGTGCTTTTCCAGGAAGCCTTGAAGATATTCGAACTGGCTGTCAGTCATGCTGTTGAACTCTTCAGTCCCTCTGACCGTTTCGACTCTCCACATGGGATTGCCTTGCGGTGGGTGCGGGTCCGCACCGCGCTGTGACAGTGGAAATGCAAAGTCCTCATTTCCTGGAAAGTACCCCATGTCATTCTCCCAGTAATCCGGAGGTTGGTCGATTTCAAGAAGGTTTTACCCAAGATGCATGCATGTGCATGCTAGATTCTCATAAACCTTGAACGGCAGCTTCAGGTGTTTCCCATGAACAGAGAAAGGTAACTCAATGAGACCAACTGGCTTCATGACAGTTCCATCTGAGAGTTGGGATTCTGTCCCTTCATAGTCCTGAATCTGTGCATCCGGCCAAATTCTGTTGAGAAAACAGCGTAGAATAGCGCAGTCTGAAGAACCGGAATCCAACTACGCATAGAAGTTAGGTCTTCTGAGTCGTGATTGGTAAAGTGTGAGCCGAAGTGCTCGACGTGTCAGACTTGAGAGAAGCCTAAGCCTTTCTTCGGGTTTGGACAGTACGTGGAAATATGCCCAAATTTTTGGCAGTTGAAGCATTCCTTGTCCGCCATTCTGTTCCTTTGCTCTCGTTGGCAGAGTCTTTACGTAAAAATGCTTTCGGCAAATTTCCAACATCAACGTGCAAATAATTCAATTGTTCAAATTTTCACGCCAAATTTCGCGTGTTACTACTATTGCAGTTCCAGATAGATATAGAACTATCTTTCATTCAACTTTTGTTCTCAAATCACTCTGATAAATCATGCAACGCGTATTTACTGCACTTGCCGCGTGTTGACCAAGCCGCCATTGCGTATAAAACTTACATATTGTTCTTGATTTTGCAACCGATGGCAAAAGCCAAATTCTCGGTTCCTGATCGGTCACCAAAACTGTGATGCGGTCCTGGTGACCGGATCTGGGACATCACGAATTGAGAGCTCTGATACGCCGATGGTTGATTATGAATAAGATTTACGTATTCTGATTAAATACAATCATGAAACAAGTGCATGCTGAAGCCATGTTTCCTCATCTCGTTGCTCACCAAGAAGTAGCCTGGGGGCTTCTACTGAGAGACAGGATCTGGCTGTAGGCAAGCCAAGGAGGGTCACGTTAGTGTCATGTAACGGCCTGGGGAAGGCAACCATAACAGTGTGATTGTAATATCTATTCAGAAATTATTCAACATCCATTCCAGAAGTACATTATTACTTTTCAGAATTCTTAAACCAGCACTAAAGAGCATGTGTGTTAGCGCTTGTTGGGACAAGAAACAAATCGAAGAATTGTATTCGTATTTACCAACTTGTTCTTCACAATTTACAGGTATGTGTGTTATAACCTGCACAAGATTTCAAACACTGTCGTTAAAGAAGGAAGATAAAGTCATTAAAACTGTAAACTTAACATTTGCATTTGTTTTGCTAGTGGAAACTGTTGTAAAATCCATGACAGATATCTTGCAAGAAGTTGGTAGTGTACTCTCAACGTTTCAATGCCCCGTTCTACATTTCTTTGCCAATATTGAAGATGCCTTGCCCAGTTCATGTCGGCAACAAAATGTCTTGAGCCCCATAATAATACAGGTTTAGTATTAAAATGCCTGCGCATCGTAGTTCTATTATGCACGCCTTTGAATTTCCGAAAGTAGGATTCATCTCCTTCCCTCTTTTATCTTCAGGTGATTGTAACATGTGTCTATAGTCTGCTAACATCACCATCTAAAATTGAACTACTAACTGGCAAACCTCCTAGAGCGAATGAGTTGCAGCTACTGAAGTCTGTGGCAGATGAATTTCTCTTAACAGTTGAAAAACACTCAAATGGTGAGTTCGCCAAGTTCCTAATCACTTCCATCATCATTATGCCACCTTTACTGACTTAAGAATCTTTTCAGCCAAACTTGAAAATATCTTGTTTCTTCAACGACTATTTTCAAGCAGTTTGAGAAGCTATTCCGTGTTTAGTAACTATCAACCTAGGTTTCACTTTCGTTGCATTCATTGTTGGAAGTGATGTAGGTATAGTTGTATCCTCACATATATATCAGTCCATTTAGAAAGTATGCAGACATCAGCAACCATATGTGTAATTGTGTTATAATACAAAGCTCAGCTTGGTCCAAGCTATGTAAAGCATCAAATGTGATTCTGCACACGTTGAGCTTTGCTTCCGAAGACTGTAAACTGCAGCTCCTAAAATCCCGAGTTGTTTGCTTTTACGGTAAGGCAACTTATACGAGCTTCAGAAAAACTACTCTCAAGGAGCTCTCCGCTGTGTATCGTGGAGTGGTAAAGAGGGCCAACACCTTCCACACCACACACACACATAATCACGTAGCCTGTCGCGATGGTTCCATGCTCACAGTTGTTTTTTTTTTTTAATTAATTTCTTTGAGCCTTAAGTCAGCCGAAGCAATTTATGCTCGTGTGGCTGAACCGGCTCAATTCTAAATATTACCAGACTTTTTGGAGAAGAAGAAATGTCTGGTAAAGGGAGGAGCCAACCCGAGGGTTTAAACCGGGAAACGTCCGATCATCGTAGAGGCCAAAAGATTGGCCTGAATTGGCCTGAATAGTTCCCATAACCGCTGAAGGAGTATGATTGCCTCTCATGTTACCGGCAGTCCTCGCAAGGACTCGTGACAAGATTCCCTTTCCAGGGATTCGACCAGATCCACAAATCTTCAGCAACCAGGCTGAGCTCTTTAACTGCTCAGCCACGATTACCACTGAATCTTTTGGTGCTGCTTAAGCAAGCATTCCTCTGGCAGTCTGTTTTGGCCTCTGATAATGAGCTGGTTGTTTCATGTAGAGGGGATCGGAATATTGACGGCATGGCCTTGGGGATGTGGTTGCCCAGGGTCTTCTGATGTATGGCAGGTGCCTCGAGACCCGAACCCAGCGGGACTGGGCGGCATTGAGACTCTGTGCTTATGAAAATGTACAGGATATGGCGACACTTCACGAGGTGGAGCCAGCTTACCTGCCAGTGCCGAATTGACATCCTCTCCATTTGCAAGCAGCTTCCCCCTTAGTATGATCTTGTTTTTCTGTGCACATCATGGTTTCTTACTATATGCAAAATACTTCCCTTCAGTAACATGTGCTAAAATTGCTTATGTTGTGCTTTTCATTGCCCAAATTAAATTAATTTACCAATAATTTAGTTTTATCTTGTTCCCGCCAGGGGCACTGCTTCACATTCCTCATTAAAGCAAGCAGTGCTGTCATCTTGTCATATCACTTCGGGCACGAACGTGGTAGCGTTGCGCCCATTTGCTGTGGTAACTTTCACTCTTTTTTTTTTGTAACATTGCCAACATGAATTCAAGTAATTTATTAGAATTAATACCAATAATTTTCATGCATGCCGAAAATTGCATTCATGTAATTTTGTGGATTCCAAATGCGAGGTCTGTGCATTGACCACGATGATGAATTTATACACGAGGATGAATTTGTTGCGAAATGTTGTTTACATGGAAAAAAATCTTATCAAAACGGGATCAACATGATCGATCGGCTTCACAAGACTCTAATGGATCTTCTTCAAAGCATTCTCTAGCTTTTAACCCATTCCCATACCAAGTCATCGATTCAACTGCCTCTCTCAAACCAGCTTAAATCAGCCTAAGGACAAAAACTAAAGCCCCACGCGCAGCAAGCTTTATGAGGGGGACTCCGAGCAAAGCGAGTTGCAACAGCCCAGTGGTCAGCGTCCTCGTCTCCATACCAAGTGAACGCGTGTTCGAGTCCCACGACCGACCCAACTATCATATGGGAGTTGAAAAAAAAGAAATCACCAGAAATAAATTGGTATGTCAAAAGGTTAAAACCTTGATCGATCTCCGTTTGGAGAAATTGCGTATCACTCCCTCTGCCATACTCCCCTATATTTTTCCTGACACAAACGCTGACGACAATCGGTGACAAGTCCCGGGGCAATGCCGCGCAATCTGCCTCCCTACCGCCTGTTGCTTCCTCCCTTTCGGTTGAAACCCCAAATTTTACTCCGACTGATTTAGGTTTCGTGATTTCGGAAGTTCGCAAATACACGGAGGTTAGCTTGAATGCGAAGTTTGATGTGGTTGAGTCGCGGTTATCCAATGTAATGTTTTGATACCTTCGAACAGCACTTTTTCAAAATGGCGTTGCTTCTTCCCAAAACAGACGCTGGGACGTGTTCCGACAACATGCTGCGGCTAAGACAGCGCTGCAATCTACGGAGATGAACGGGAAGTGTTTGGCCGTTGCGCTGGGTTGTTTGATATAAATTAGGCAAAATGATTTAAATCAATGATTTAAATCATTTTGCCTTGCAAACCGGCTGATGCAATGATCTGCACGGATTCAGCAAATTTGAGCGTCGATGTAAATTGCGGTGGAAAGGAAAAGAAAGAAACGGGCATTGTTCACAGTGAATTAAAAGAAAAAAGGACGAACAAGAAGAAAAGAAGACACACAGCGTCAAAATAGTTCATAGTGGAAAGAATATCCACAGTGGAAATATACACAGCAATGTTTATAGCAGCAAGGATTTGAACATTAAAATTAAGAAAAGTGGCAAATATTCCAACATGTGTGTCAATAAATGTAAAAAAGATAAGGATGTCCATGGTAATAAAAAGCATGATTGTTCTAAGACTACGCCCAGTAATCGTGTTAAGTGTTCTGCTTAACATCCTCGGAAGTTGGACACGTTTGGTCAGGTTTATTCAGAAGCACAAAGTAGCCGTCCATCTTTAGATTTGACCAGCATGGAGTTGAGATCGATGAAATTAGGCCTAAAACGATCAATTCACCTTTTCGGGTTGACAAAAGTGTGGAGAGGAGTTGCTCCCCCTCCATCTTCTGCACTCCTTTTCCAACTGTTACTTTGGTTGATGTTGTCTGGTTCTGAGCACTTTGTGTTCATCTTGCAGTTAACTACCGAATGTCTACTTACAGATGCTGGGTACTCTAAACAATCTTCGCTATTGTCGTCTTTACACTATTTGTTCAAGTACTGTAACATAGTAAAGGAAAAATAGACCCAAAATGGGGATGAAAAATGCATTAATTCGGCCAGGGTTCAAACTTGCAGGATAACTTCATTTTGACATCAGATTAAAAAATGAAATAGTCCTTAGTGATTTTGGGGGTGGAATAATGTTTTTCAAGAGATTGTATCATTTCTAAGGGTGCAAATCGAGACAAATTTTGATAAAATTCAAAATTGCTCAAACTATTTTTGTGAGGTATTGTTTCATTTCAGCACTCGAACACTGTGTAATACTGTAACGTGTGTTCAATGTAGAAGCCAAACTTGAAGTAGTTAAACGTTATTTAATGCGGAATAATCATGACGAGATTTGGGTTACATTATTACGTTCTTTCTCAACACAAGAATCAATGGGAATAGAACACCGGGCTCTGAAGCCCTTGACTTTTATATGCTCCGGTCGGATCCAGAGCTCCACCGGACAACCAGTCAGCTCGTGAGTTCGTTAACCAATCCAGTTCATATTTACAAAGTGTTCACCAATCGTGGCCAACAATACTTGGCCACGTTCTCCTGCACGTCCGCTCATGGTTTTGGCGCAAAACCTGAAAGTTCTTGCCGTTGCACAAGTGATTTTGGCACCAACAAAAGTCAACCACAACACAACAGCACACAGGTAAGTACGAGGTTGAGCCAATGTCCGTTACAATACCCTATACGACCGAGTCCATGAAATGAAGTGCAAGTGGTGTGGGAATTTACTTTTTCCCTTAAAACTTGAATATTTTACGTAAAAATAGGGAAAGTGGTACCTTACCTACGAAATAAAAAATTCATTCGTACAGACTGAAAGAAAAAAAAATGAAAAATAACTTTCAATGGCAAATGTAGAGAAATTTGGGCACCGGGTGGTTTTACCCTAAGCCCCGGAATTCAAGATGCGCGTCCAAATTTGGCGACCAGAAATTAGTTTTCTGCTTTTAGCGTCCTAAACCTTATATCCCATTGAAAATAAACTGGTTACTATTTATGTTTAGAAATTAATTTTATTCAACAAATTTTCTATGCTTCTTTTCCATAAAATTAACCCAAATTCATCAATTAATTTCTATTAGACCGTTATGTATGGTATACACATAATAGCGCATACTTGAATTATAATTCCTGACTTTAAACAGCTGCAATGTTAGTTCTAATTAAGATCCACTGACATAATAGGATTTGAATGAAAGATGAAGATGTATGTTTTCTAACAAGGGTAATTAAAACAATTTATATTAATTAGAAGCTAAGCTACGGAAGTTTTTCTACATTGTATAGTGTCATTTTACGACTAGTTCCATCTTTAAACTGCTGCAAATGGCTGTTCTAATTAAGATAAATGGATGTGACCAGGCCTATTTGAAAGATGAAGACTGAAGATGTATCTTTTCCAACAAGGGTTATTAAAATGATTTATACTAATTGGGAACTAAGCTACGGCGGTTTATCTAGGTCGCAGCACTGCAATTTTTGTGTCTATTTACCTCAAGTTCTATCTTTAACCCTTTAAGGACTGCATTTGCGCTACGGTCTCGTAGCGGACTTGTAGAAAATAATTCATAGCTTCTCACCCACTTGAAGTAAGGGAATGAAACCTGTGTCATTTTTGTCCTTATTGATCTGGCCTTCATATCCCATTTTTAGTTTTACTGTAATTGGTCGGAAGTTTTCGATCAGATCTGTAGAAGAGCTGTAAACCATTATTAAACAGCGGGCGCATTTGGGCGCACCCGTCCTTAAAGGGTTAAACTGCTGCAGTAGCCGTACTAATTAAGATAGGCAGATGTAATTAGGCTTAGATGAAAGATAAAGATGTGTATTTTCTGACAATAATAATTATAATAATTAACATTAATTAGAAGCTAAGCTACAACAGTTTTTCTACATTGTAGCGCTCTTTCGCGTCAATTTATGATAAGTTCCTTCTTTAAACTACTGTAGTAGTCGTTATAATTAAGATAAATAAATATGATGAGGCTTAGATCAAAGATGAAGGTGTATATTGTACAACAAGGGTAATTAAAACGATTTATTGTAATTGGGAGCTAAGCGACGGCAGTTTATCTACGTGGTAGCACTGTGATTTTTTGTGTTGTTTCATGATAAGTTCCATCTTTTAACTGTTGTAGTAACTGTTCTAATTAAGATAAATGAGTGTGATTAGGCTTAGATTATAGATGAAGGTATATATATATATACCTATATACCTATACCTATACCTATACCTATATACCTATATATATACCTATATATATATATATGTATATCTTCCAACAAGAGTAATTAAAACGATTTATTCTAATTAAGAGCTAAGCTACGGCAGATTATCTATACGTTGTAGCGCTGTGATTATTCATCGTTTTAGGACAAGTCTTATCGTTAAACTACTGCAATAGCTATCCTAATTAAAATAAATCGTTTTAATTACCCCTGTTGGAAAATATATATCTTCATCTTTCATCTAAGTCTAATGACATGCATTTACCAGCATTTTAACGGAAACTGCAGTGGTTTAAAGATGGAACGTGAGGTAAAATGACACGAAAATCACAACACTGAATGTACATAAAGGACAATTTTAACTAGATTAAAATTAGTTTTTACAATCCTAAAATACTTACCTCTAGTATGTGCTAAAATAGTTTTCGATTTGCTTTTCTACCCGAAATTTTTAAACCCCCACGTTTAAAACCTTTCTAACACCTGCAATGCAATGAGGTTAGCCTACTTGCCACTAGGATCGCAACAATTGTTGCCTATAACAATGCAGCACCAGCCTGCAATCCTCACTTTTCGTTTTCCAGACACCCCTTTCTAAATCAACAGGGTTCTGCGAAGCGGGGAGGCAGGGCGGGTCCTACTAGAGGTAAGTATTTTAGGATAGTAAAAAACTAATTTTAATCTAGTTAAAATTGTCGTTTATTACTATCTGTAAAATACTAACCTCTAGTATGTGCTGAATTTATCCTATAGGACGGCGGGACAGCACGAACCCTTTAACCTCGTTGCATTGCACTCAAACCTAACTTTACAGTACACAGACATACATCATATCATGTCAACCAAGGTATGCACCCACCTTCTTAACTGTCCATTGGGTTGACCTCTGGTACCGGACTGTCCACATCACTGCTCCAGCCTGCTTGGCGGCAATGACGCAGTCCACCTTTCCCCTGTGTACTCTCCGCTGTGCACAAGATGCATTCTTCGCCTTTATTCCACTCGGATAAAGTTCTTATGGCCCAACCTTGGAACACTGCCTTGTGTTTGGTTGGGATCTCCCCAGAATGCAATGTCACTTTGTGGAGCACCCTTCCAGCGTCAATCGTAGCACTCCTACGTGACGTAGCACAAAACTCCACTTCAACTCACCCCACCTTCTCTTCCCCCATTTAGGGAAAGGTCCAGTGGGCATGGCGACATTGAAGACATTGCCTTGCGTCTTGTCGCCGTTTCACCAGTGTGCACACTTCCGTCACCTCACATCATAACGACACTACCTGCCGCCACGTGGGGCCGTCGCAGGCCGCTAGCCACACGAGAACCAACATCGTGCAGATAGTGGGAAATGAACGTGTTCTTGTTGGTCCATGAACATGCTGCCACGACATCGTCCAAAGGCGTCCCAGACGCGAAGGCCCAAGACGCTGCCAGTGCCCTCAGTTCATGGGCGCGCACCTTACTAGGCAGATCCTGATGATCCGGACCCTGTTCATATGCCCGCTTGAAGACTTGGCAAATCCATCTACCCACCTTCGCGGATGACAACGGTTGGGGAAGGACACCACCAGTTTTCTGGTCCCACTGCATGAACAACGGAGTTCTGGCTGGCCTTAATCCTCCTGGGCGGTCAGTCCTCTCCAGAAAATAGCGAAGTGTCCCAAATATTTAAAATTTGCCAGCTTCAACACATCCGCTTAATGCCTCGACACATTCTGGGACGGTTGAATGTCTGGGCCGACCAGCTCCTCAGAACATGGAGACTCCACCCTGAAATAGTGAAATCAATATTCTTCAAGAGGGGGATGGGTAGATCTGTTCGCGACAAGGCAGAACACCCCCTACCGAACTTTGTGTCACCGTTTCCAGATCCACTCGCATGGGCAACACACACCTTCAGCCTGCAATGGACAGGAATCTCGGCATACCTCTTTCTACCATTCCTGCTATTCCAAAAGGTTCTGCAGAAGATCCTTCAGTCACCAGGTCAATACATCCTAGTAGCTACTCTAGTGGCCAGCAGTGGCATGGTTCGGCAGTCTAAGAAGCCTGTATAAAGAGGATCCGATCGAACTTCCACGGATTCCGGACATTGTGTTTCAACGCCAAGGAAACGCGCACAACCGCCCCGATTCACTTCATCTTCACACATGGAGACTGTAAAGGGGAAACTGGGGAAACGTGGTTTCACAGTAGAGATAACAAACTCTCTGCTCCACTGCCACAGGAGTTCAACACAAGCGAGAAAGGATCATCTCTAGCCATATTATATCCAAGCTAATCCAAGCCTTTGGAAATTAACATCCCAGAGTGAAACTCCTGTTTCCTGGATGGAACCTGCCCCTTGTTCTAGTGAGCTTATTCGGATCACCATATGAACCTCTCCACCAGACGTCTCTGATCTACTTATCCCAGAAGACGATTTTCCTGGTAGCAATGGCGTTGGACGCAAAACAAAGTGAACTGAGGCATTCTCGAGACACGAGAACGTGACATTATTATACAACCCGGAATTCGAGGCAAAACCCAACGTCCAGACGACGTGTCTAAACCGATGGTGATGAAGGCAATAATTTCTAGTGGAAAGCGACGATGAAGAGCACCTTCAGTGCCCAGTGAGAGTGCTAAGATGCTACATGAAAGCAACCAACATCACGGCAAAGGAGGGCGAATCTGAATTCATCCCTGTTTCTCTCGGTCAATTCATAATCACAAAAAGCTTCGTCACTCACCAGCCTCTCACTGGGGAAGGTGGCACAATAGATAATGACTGATCAAGAGAGTGTACCAAGTGGACCAGCCCTGTTCTGACATTCCGGATGATGTCTGAGCCCACGAGTTGAGAACTCTTTCAGCATCCTGGCCGTACGCATCAGGGGTCCCCCTCAGGGGTCCCCATAAGTCTTAGCAGCATGCACTTGCAAACATCGCACAATGTTTGTAAGCTGCCACTGCAGAGAACTGAGCGACATCGCCAATTTGGCCTCTCAGGGACTGACAGTGATGGCAAGGGCAACGCTCAGCGGCAGCGACCCTCCCCGTCAGTAGAGCAAGGTAAGAACCTTTAGAGTGTACTGAAATTGTTTCTTGACTATCTCAGTCCGAGTTTGGTTCGACCCACGTCCTTTTGGACGCAGCCTACCAGAAAAGGGAAGTGTTTTCGGAAGCCCCACCCTCCAGCCCCGCTTGCTACCGAACCCCTCTTGGGTTTGAAACACGACAAAGTGAGGATTAGCCGCATGCGCTACTATTGCTCACACTGTAGGATAGCAAGAAACTTAGTACTGAAGTTAGTTGACAGGTAAAAGACGAAAGCTTTGACAAGATGGTGGTATGCTTGCATTAATAAGAATGTGAAGCAGTGGGAGCAAGATAAAACTAAATTATTGGACAAATTATTAAATTAATTTAATTTGGGCAATGAAAAGCATAAAATAAGCGTACTGAAAGTAATTAATGTAGGTCAGTAAATACTAATTTTAGTACTGTAAGTAATTAATGTAGGTCAGTAAATACTAATTTTAAACGGGGTAAACATTTTTTTATTTTTATTTTAGTTTTTAACATGGTAAATTCACTATTTACTTTTTATTGTCCCCAAGTCATACAGTCAAAGCAAAATAAACAAACTAGGGCGTCATCAGTTCCACTGTCGACAAAATGGAGCGAAGCGATTTTATTCAAACCTCCAAATCGTCCAAAACGTCCAAAAAGTGAAAATATCTTCAATTTGGTTTATTACCGATCTATCTGGATTTTATATACAGATCCCAATTTCTAGCGATATTGCAAATGTCGGTAAGGAATTACGTGAGGCAATCTGTAATCCGGATATCATTACAAAATATGCTTTTAATTGCTTAGAGTTAACAGACACATGTGAGGCCGCTGATTTGAATTGATTTTAATTGAGAGTCGTGGCATAACGCCGCCTGTTTACATTGGAGTGTCTTTATAGAGGAGCTACGCTCCAATGAAACCTTAAAATTGGAAATTACTTCCCAACTTGGCCCCTTTACCATACCTAATTAAGCATGCTGTGTTACATTTTCATAATGCATGACTTTACATCTTATCTGGCCTGTTTTAACAGTTGGTCTCAGCAATCAAAACAACCTCAACTTAACAAAAGCATCCTACCCACAGACGACATTAGTGCCGTCCAACAATCACTAATACAAGGTGATACCATCCACAGCAACTGGCATCAACAACCTCAATTTAAATCAAGGAAAGCAAGATGCATAAGGAAGTGCCAACTGTTAGAAAAGCCAGAGAAAACGTAATGCAAGGTCGTGTCTTATGATAATTTGCCACAACGTACTTGGTTACGTTAAAAACGCATTGTTCAGAAGTTATTTCCGATTTCAAGTGTCTTGTCACATCGATACCATAACAAGATGCATGTGATTTCCGGTGTTTGAAAAAAAAATTGTGTTACGTGATGGGTCAATTTATCACTTCCCTTTTTAGGTGGAATTGGATAATAATATGCGAGTTTCCATGAGGCAAGGCATGCAACTTTCATAATAATACAAATGTTGTAAACAGTGGTGACCATTATATGATACTTTTTCTTCTTCAAAGCCTTTGGCAACATTTCCCATTATTCTCTTGTGACTGTTATTACTATGAACTATGCTGGAAGCTTGTGGTTATTATCCCTTATTTTTTTTCAGACAGTACTCATTCTCTCTTTAACAGCTTTGATAAGTTGAAAATCCTGCTGAAAAGGTAGGTTCACTCTTTACCCTGTTTTAATCTTCATGCAACTAATGCCTATATTTTTATATTAATGCGTAGCTACATATTTACAGGCTAACGGTTGAAAAAAGTGCCGTTGCTGATAACACAAGCAAGGAAACCTATCAAACTCTGGCAATGGAAGTTATAAGTGATGTAAAAGGTACGTTTCGACTACAAGCAACAGTTGGTGTGAAATTCAATCGTTATCTTACAATATTAATTTGTAACTAGGTTGTGAAGCAATTGTGGACTTCTACAAGATGTTACTTACCAACAGAACTTGGATTTTGGCCAATCTGGGTTTAGATTTACCAACCAGTTTCCATGATACCGAACCCACGCTTCATTTCAATGAAGATCTTCAAAGGCCCCGCAAGCATCTCGGAACTATATTTGATAGACACAACACATTTGGATTATTCAGCAGAGATCATGTAATTTTTTGTTATTGGTACATTTCTTTAAAAGTTGTTGGCAAGAGCTGGATTGTGGTTCATTAGCATTTGTGTGACAAACTGTCAACAATGTTAATTACTCAGATTGCACATTGACTAAAAGCTTCAAACAGCTCACTTTTTATCTCTTCTTAAATCTTGGTTTTCTGCAGCAAAATTAACTAAAAGATTCGTACATTTACGAAATCAACTTTTAATCCAACAGTCTCTGAGATTAGGCCTACGCAAACGATCATTGACAATTAACATCTGGAATCAGTCGAGCGAAAATGCAATGCTGCCTTCTAATTTATTCACAAGTTTAGTTTATTAGATCACCCCTGCTCAAAATTTCAACTTCATTCACAGTTTAAACTAAGTTATTACGAAACCTTCGTAACTAGATACCAATTAAGATGTAGGTAGAAGATTAGTTGGATGAGACCTGGGGTACATGGCCATCAGTCGCATGAACTTGCATCTAACTTGGCATTGGTTTCCATTAGCTACAGATAGTGAATCATCTGCAGCTAACAGAAAATGCTAACTTAGATGCAAGTTCCTAATAAGATTTTTCAAATATGTTCTGAAGCCATTCTTA